>JASDQU010012268.1:38796-50202 GCA_032191745.1 Picea mariana
TGTATTGGTATATTATTAGAAGCACATATTGATCTTACTGATGATTATGAGTTGTTGTGTTATGCTTGGTTGATGCGCATATTTGAGAGTTGTCTTGGTGATTGATCTTGGTGAGTAGATCTGATTTGGTTGATAATATTGATGATATGGGTTGTTGTGATAGGTTGTTTGGACATGTTTTTGTGACATGTTATTTTTACAGGTTTGGTCCATGGTTGATGCACTTGTTCATGGTACATGTTGAGGTATAGGTTGATGCACATGTTTATGGTATAGGTTGATTACAGGTTGTTTGGTACAGGTTAGTGCATGGTTGATGCACTTCTTTATGGTATCGGCTCATTACAGGTTGAGGTACAGGTTGATTCATGGTTGATGCATGGTTCAAGTTATTGGTACAGGTTGTTTGATGCAGGTTGATTGATACAGGTTTACAATAGTACATCTCACAGTGATAGTGTGACAACAGTTCCATCATTCTACTTCTAAGTCAAGGTGGTTGGACGGGGCAAGGACAAGTGGTTTTAGCCACCTTCCGGTTATAGCTGGAGAACGTAGAGGGTCGTAGCCTCCTTTTGGTTGTATCCATAGAATTGGGGAGTTGGAGCTTACCTCAAGTTGTAGCCTGATAAATTAGGGGGTTGGATCTTCCTTCCAATTGTAGCTGGAAAAAAAAAGGAATTTTCCAATGAATGTAATTATTAAAGACATAAGAAAAATAATTTCGTGGTTTTCTCTTGCTTTGGATTTCCACGTAAAAACATTGGTGTACTGTGTATGTGTATGATTGCTCATTTTTTCATTGTTTATTTACTCTGCAACTATTGGATGATAATGCTACATTGATATAACATTTACATATTGTGGTTAAAAATGATTCAATTTCTCTATTATTGATTCACGCCCCCTCTCAGTAATCCAACAATTGGTATCAGAGAAGGTTCCTTCAGGAAACAATTTAACCATTGGAAGGAGGTCATGGATTATTTTGAGAATGGAGTACCATTGTTTAATGGTTAGAATGGTTTAAAGTATGAGATGTGGAGCATAAGGACGAAAGTATTTTTACAAGCACATGGGCATTATATTTGGCTATAAATCGTTATATGATATGATAGTTCAAAAAGGGAAAAGAATGCATCCAAGAAGGTATTGAAGAAGAATAACAAAATAGCAATTGATTTCATTTGTGAAGGATTACCTAATCCGGTAAGAGCAAAGGTTGGTAAATGTTCATCAGTGAAAGAAATTTGGGATAAGTTAATTGACATATATTCTTCACCCATCATAGATTCAAAAAATTCCAAAAAGGATGAAGGTATAGATCAAGAAGAAATATGTTGACCATGTCAAACATATTCAGAAGGTGAAGAGTACATAATCAATAGAGGTATGTTGTTTTTCTTTAATTGTGAAAAACACAGACATCTTGAAATAGAATGTCATGAAGGAAATGAGATAGAAACACAAATTGAAAAAGAAGACAATTATGAGGCAGAATTGATTAGTGCTTTAGATGAACTAAAAGAAGAAAACAAGCCACTCAAGAAAGAATTGATGAAACAAAAGGAAAGTGTTCACATTTTTTAAGAAGCCAACATAAAAACACAAAAGGAAGAAGCAGAAATGAGAGAGAAGATAATGACAAATAATCTTAAGGAAAGAACTAATGATATAAAATAGTTTGAGTTAAAGTTTGGTCAAGAACAAAAATTACTTGAAGAAGAAATAATCACATTAAAAATTCTTCTTAAAGAAGCGAAGAGAACAAAAGAATTCACGAAGTCTCAGATATTAAAGAAATAAGAAGAGGTTGAGAAGCTTGAAGAAGATGTTGTCACATTCAGAATTAAAATCATCAAGCTCAGAAAGAACATTGAAGAGACAAAAACATGGACATCAGTTACATAGAATGAAGAGAAGTACTCTAGGTTGCTAGAAAATAAGAATGAATAAAATAGAAAGAGTTATGCAGAAGTACTCAAAGGAAGGAATCATGGTCAACCAGGATCTAAGAAAACTATTGAAGATACATATTCAACAAGACCATCCGTGTTCAAGCCACAAAGAAGATTCAATCATGATGATGATCAGTCAAGGAAGAAATTTAGAAGGACTACACTACAAAGAATATCATTCACTCCCTGGTATGGAATTTTTTTTTATGGTCATTTTTTTATTGTACTAATTGTGGACATAAGGTTGAAGATTGCAGGGATTATAAGAGAAATGTTCAAGAAAGAAGAGCCTATTTGGCCGTACATAACATTGAGTGTTACAAATTTCATAACTATGGACACATACCCAGTGATTGTAGATACATGATCGATACTTCCATGAAAGAGAAAATTGATATCATATATAAGAAAGTATGGACAAGAAAATAGGAAGAACATGTGAACAAAGACCAGGTACTAGAGATTGGAAGATTGACAATAGAACGAGATGGAGAAAATTCTATAGAGAAAAATAAAGATGTCAGATACAAAAAGGTTTGGAAAATAACTAAAAGAATGGAAGGACAGGTAAATAAGGAACACGTTCAAGAGATTGTACTTTCATGCATTGTAGTGAAATATGAATCCATGGATAGAAAGAAAGAAGTCAGAGATTAGAGAGATAATGAATCTACCAATGAAGATGATGATGAATACACAATAGAGTAGGAATTGTTCTTAGCCATCTGGCTTAAAGACTCCCACGTAATATGAATATTAGATAGGGGGAGTCTATGTGATAGTTGTGACAGACCAAAGAACCATCCTTCGAGCAGCTTGTAAAGTTTGAGAAGACAAATTTAGAGCAGTCAGTTAGTAGAAGTACAATTTGATAGATTAATCAAGACTTCATGATAGTATAGTGATAAATGGGTCAACATTATGGACAATTGCATAAGTAGAGTCTTGGACAATATGGACAAAGATGGATTCATAAGAACACTTAGCCGGTTTGGACATATATATGACAGTGGAAGAGATCATGGATTGATAGGTTGGTTCAGAGTGTAGTTCAGAGACAAATGAACATTATCATAATGGATTATAATTACAGAGGAAATGACTCGAACAATGCTAATGGATTATAAATTGATAGTTTTTTTTTGGACACATGAACTACATACAACAGTTCACATTCAAAACAGAGTAATGCTTATAAACAACAATGAAAAAAGTCCCTACGAACTATGGAAAAGAAGCGCAAAAAACAACCTCTACGTCAAGGTAAGTCAAGGTAGTATTTTATTAGTTGAAATTTATGTTGATGATATTTTTTTGGAAGTACTAATGATAGGTTAAGCCAGAAATTTGAAAAGGATATTCAGAATGAATTTGAAATGTCATTACTTGGAGAACTATCCTTCTTTTAGGGTGTTCAGATATGTCAAAGAAACCAAGGATTTTTTATTTCTCAACTAAGTATATCATAGAAATACTAAAGAGGTTCGGAATGGAAGATTGCAAACTAGTTACAACTCCTATGAAAACCAGTTACAAGTTGAGCAAGGATGATGATTCAAAGTCTACATACCAGAGGCAATACAGGTCAATGATTGGTAGCTTACTATATGTGACAACATCCAGACCATATGTAATGCAGGAAGTTGGATAGGTGGCACGATTTCAAGCAGCACCAAATGAATCAAATGTATTAGCAATGAACATGATTTTCATATATCTCAAAGGGACATAAGAGTTTGGATTATGGTATCCAAAAGGAAATGATCTATCACTTATTTCCTACACAGATGTAGATTGGGAAGGTTGCATTGATGACTGACGAAGCACCAATGGAGCATCGTTCTACTTGGGTGAGTGTTTAATATCATGGTTAATAAAGAAATATTCATCAATATCCTTATCTACAACCAAGAAAGAGTATATTGCAGCAACAACATGTTGTACACAAGTTCTATGGATGAAACAAATTCTGAAAGATATATAGGTTGAGTATGATGAGCCCATTCCAATCTATTGTGATAATACAACCACCATCAATATCTCAAAGAAACCGGTGATGCACTCCAAGAGAAAGCATATTCCAATAAACTATCACTTTCTACAGGAATGGGTTACAGAGAAAAACATCAAAGTTGAATATGTGGGCACAAAAGAGCAAGTGACAGACATATTTACAAAAACGCTTCCACAGGAATCCTTTGAGTATCTTCGCCAGAGAATAGGAGTAATTTCTACTCCAAATGAATTATTTTGAATGTTTGTCTTGTATTTCTTATATGTACACGAGGAAGCACCATAAATAGGACAATTCAGGTTGGGAGATTAGTTTTAGGAAGAGTTTTGTTAGGGGTAGTAGCCCTGGATGGAAGTATACCTTTTCCATTGATGACAAAGGGGGAGATATTTATTATATGCAAAGGTAAATGCTTGGAGAGAGAGCATAGAGGGATGTTTCCAAGGGGAGAGATTGTCACAAGGGACGAATGAGTGATATGACTTCGTAGTTATACCTTTTGTCAAAGGGACAAATATTATTCATATGAAGGTCAAGAGAGTAATTAGAGGCTTATAAACATAAAGAAAAATTAAAGTAATAAAGACAGGGGGAGCAGACCCAAGGAGAGTTGAGTTAGGGGGAGAAGCCCCAAATGGAGATACCATTTTCCATTGATGTCAAAGGGGGAGAGATATAAACATTTATGAGGAATATAAGAATGAATGTTATCGTGACTAAGTTTTTCCATCAATGTTGGTGGTTCCATCAATTCCAAAGGGGGAGATTTCCAAACAATTGGCTTAGGTTGATGGACAGTTGGTATGGATTGTTGATTGTCATTGATGTCAACCATTGGAGAGTGATATTGTAGATTGATTTCAACCCTTAGTCATTGATTTCAATCCTTGAATAAAGTCAAGTAGAAAATTATGGTAGCACAATGGTTTGGGTAATGGACCCAAGTTTATTTGATCGATAATGGTATGTGTTTTGATATATTTTTAGGTAAGACTATTTCTGATGGATAGTACATTCCAATCTATTTTTTATGGTATGTGGATGTAACACACCCATCCATCCACAGGTCAGGTATGCTACCTTCAAGCCTTCCCTTATACTTAGTTCTCTTGTCGATAGCTTCTTTTGTATTTAAGAATGCATTAAATAAGAGAATCAAGAACATGCACAACAATATGCAGAAAGCATGCATAATCTAAGATTCAATTAAACGATAGTTTAATACGTAGTGGAATACATTCATACACAGATAAAAATATCACAACATAGAGCACTTATCTTTATAAAAAGGTTACACCAACTAGCTACAGACCAAGGACGTTCCACCCAACCATAGACACCATTGCTCCAAGTGTCAGCAACAGTGTCACCCCTGAGCTAGGGTTATGAATCTATCAGGTTAGTTCCAGGGTGTACTTGGGTTCCTAAACAAGTCATCTCTCAAGCTCTCACAGGTTTCCCAGCACCCATAACAATCCAAGTACCCAACTTTCTATTGGCAGCCAATTCAATTTTTTTTTAATTGCCCTAAAAAGCTGCCTACACCTAATTGTCTCCTAAACGACAAATCATCGTCGCATTTTGCAACTAGACATTTGTTTCATTTTTTGCGACAATTGCAATTTGGTTCTGATTCAGTTTTCACAACTGAAAGTGTGAAAACCCCTCCATCATTATTTGGACTGTTATCATCTGCTGAAAGGCACTTACCTTTGGTTTGCTATTAAGTGGCTGGAATGGTTTTCTTTCAAACTCTATCCATTTATATACTCTTACTTTGATTGCGCATTTTGATTAATGAGACTTTGAGCATATTGAGTTATGGGTTATATTTGATTTCATAAGGGTCATGTTTGATCTAGTTTATGTGATGCGATCCTTATTTTCATAAACCTTTGACTTGTCGATTTTACAAAATCTTTGGACATAATGTTTTATAAAACTTTGATTATATATTATGATGTGAGAGCATGATCAATATATGAGTCTCGATTTCATGTTGAATGGCAAAGGTTTGAATTATAAATCACGATCGGGTAAACTTTTGGTTTGATTTAATAAGTCTGAACTTATGCAATGGCACGATTGGATAAACATTTAACTTTGGGTTTTGATTATGATTTGGATCATTACTTGGCGTATGATTGTTTTATGAGTTTGATGGATATAGCCTAAAGTTATACGATGGTGCGTTGATTAACGTTGGGATTTGATTGAATGGTTTTTAACTTATGCAATGGCGCATTGATATAATATATGGTTTTGGTATGGCAAGTTGATACATTGTCCACTGCCTAAATTATCTGGTTGGCCAATTCATATGGTTTAAACGACATTATGTGGATGGAACAACACTGTATTGTGCCATTATTATCCTGCATGGCGGTGGTAATCCCACCACCTTCGCACGCATACAATTAATCCATTCCCCTTTGAGCACTGCAGCTGTTAGCCGTAACCATTTTCGACCCTGTGTATTGTTTTGTTCGATTCAAACCCTACTATGCACAGAAGCCATGGCTCCTGTCGTAAGGGCCGAGCCCAACGGTTGCCAAGCACTGCTCACGTTCGATGGCGCTCATAGCGACCTGGAGAAATTTGGATGGCTCCCGTTTATAAGAAAATTCGATGGTTATAACCCTATCATGGCTCGATAATTTGCGTTATCATTTGATGGCTGCGGAGCCAAAGTTGGGGATGTGCAACTTGAAATTAATGAACAATTTATTAGCTCGGCAACCAGTCTACCTGCTACGGGACAGAAGTGGTCGAAAATTTGCAAGATGGAAGATGTCTCGTGGACATTTCTCTTCCAATCTTGAATGGTGAACTTCTGCGACAAAGGTTTGCCTGCAAAAATGTTAAAACAGCGCTGGCATGACCTGCTAATGATAATCAAGCAATTCATTACTTGCGAGGGAAGGTACGGGTTCGTTTACTTGTTTCACCTTCGTCTATTGATGTTTTTTATAGGATACAAGCTTAATATGCCTCACTACCTTCATAGAAGTCTGTTCAAGATGGCTAAAAGGTACAAACGCAACCAGGCCGATACCAGCCTCTTACATTTGGGGTTGATTAAAATGATTATGGTTTATGATTTGTGGTTATGACATGACTGTTGGAGTGATTTTCTCAATCGTAATGGCTTTGAATAATCAAATCCACCACATATTGATAAACCTATGGTGACCGAAAGCAAGCCTATCCCTGTGCCTTACAGCATTTTGCTACCCAAACCTCTACACGACACACCTGTGAACTCGCCCATGTCTGTGACCAAATAGGTCGAAGTTGCTAAACTCGCAGTCAAAAAGCCTAAAGCTAAAACTGGTGCTAATTCTAAAGGCAAGAAAAATGCTCGGTTAATATCTCGCATGGAAAGAAATAAACCTAGAACCCCTGCCAGCCCTGAGCCTATCATGGTCAGTGAAGATTCTAATTCGGAGATTGAACATTTTCTCGCAAATGAGTATCGCTATTCAGAAGTTCTATGTGACAAACCCCCTTTCGACTTTGTCAAAAACCTACCTCCTTGTTTGCGGGACGATCCCAATTTTCTTGGCATTGAAATGCCTCGTGGAACCCACGGTGACTCGTCGAAACCCTCATCTGCTCAACTAGTTGTTCCACCATGCGATCTGTGTGGTTTATGGTTGGAGAGATACTACTTAGATGTGCTGATGTTGCAATCCAGAATCCATGCTCTGGAAGATCAGGTGGTAAATCTCACTGGTCAGAATGCCAAAGGGAAACCCACTGACAAGAAGCAACGAACAACTGGTTCAATTATGTTCAAGAATGTTGAGTCAGCTATGGCAATCGTCAATTCGAAATTGACATAGCCTTAGCAGCCTCGCTGATATGAACTTCAAGAATTTATATGGCACATTCATAAACTCTGTGTACATCATTGACCTGCTCTGCCACATAAACATGCATTGCTGTATATAATTTTGTTTTGGTAAATCGAATTTTGGTATCGTTAAATTTTTAATTGGATTTGGTTTTGATTCTATTAATCACGATATGGATTTGATTGTTTTAAATCGGTTGCAATTGAATGTTCTGTTGCAAGATATTTTGCATTTCCATTTTGGAACACGATCTATGTTCTAATCTGAATTGGTTATGATGCACATAAACGATGGTTGTCTGTTACAATTTTATGTACATATGACTTTCACCATTCCAGATATGATTTGGATTATGTTTAAAAAAGGGTTTTGTTTATATTTACCCAAATCGTGAAGTGATACAAATTGTAACAGTCATACAACTCCCAGCCAGTCAATTTGTTGTGGTCATTCGACCCTGTTCTATTTTGAATTGGAATGGATTTGTAAAACGTAAAATGATCATGCCCGGGAGGATGAATTTGTCTATAATTGACTCATACCCGATTTTATTTGATTGTTGTCCAGCTTATGGTTATCAATGCTATTCGATATTGACTGTGTAACACCCAGCAAATAAAATCCATGGCGATTTTTGGTCAATACTGTTATGCATGTTTCGTTTTGAGTATATCATAATAGCCTTCCCATATTTGATTACAACAGAATGAATCTTATGCATAATCTCTACAGCCTGCCTATCTTTACTATGAATCGAAACGAAATGAAATCTATGTATATTGATACCGCTGTAACATATATGTTGTGTTATGGCATATCATATCTTGTACAAGATTCTGTTCGATTATGGTTGTGTTGATTATGATTACATCGTATCTCATATCACTTGATTCACTGCTTAATTTCGTTTGATACGAAACAGGCCTGTCAAAGTTTGACCATGTTTTATGGTAACTGAAAACAGAGCATTCTTTACTCTGTTTCGATTGCATTTATTTTGATATGGTTTAATTTGAATGATATTTTCACTTGAATTATTAGTAACTCGTTTTTTGAGGATTATTAAAAGATGATTCAATTTTATTTTATTTGATTGTTATTTGATCCTGTATGCTATTTTTGATTAGCTACAGAATCAGATGATTCTGTAGCTAAGTCTGTGGAGTCAATTTTTTATTGTTTTCTTAATGAAATGTCTTTCTAACTTAATATTTGTGTTCTATTGCAGGTAGATTCGAATTGGCAATAGATATGAGGAGCAGTTAGGGGATGTTTTATAGATTCCACTTGCATTTTATTTTCTTAGTTTAGGCGATTTTGGGATATCTCCCAGGATATGTAAAACTATTTGATATTATTCACAAGGAAGTTTTACCTTGTGAAGAGACCTATATATACTTATGATTTTTGTAATAATGTTCATCCTCAGTTGTTGGAGAACAAGGATATGGAGTTCTATTACAGACTGGAGCAGAATTGATGTTTTGTCATAGCTTTAGCTTCTCAATATATCAACATTTTGTTTCATGTTTTGTATATCAGTTTGTTTATGGTTTATGATTACTTTAGCTATCTAAATCAAATACAAATGATATAATTTTATTACTGTTATCCATGTCTTGTCTCTTCCAAATAGATAGAAGACATAACAATTATTAATTCATTTTGTGAATGATAGTTTTATCTTCTTCATAAATTGAGTTGTTATATATAAGTTTGCTGCATAATAGGTTTCCCTTATTGCAGGAATTTATGATCATAAGATTGTTATGATTTTCTTTTATGTCTCATTTGTCCTGTAAAACACTTCAAGGAGAATCATAGCTGATCATTTACGAGAAGCATACAGACTAACTGGTGTGAGTTTCCCTCCTCCAACCAGCTCAGAAGTTATCAGACACGGGGCATACTTGGAGCGTTTCCAAGTCAATTAGTATTTTGTTTACTGTTTTTATTAAGTAGTTTAATATAGATATAAGTTTAATTAGATTTATATTAGATTGTTTAATTTCAGTAAATATATTAGATCGTTTAATTTCAGTAGTTTTTATTTCTTTTATTCATAAAATACACAAAATCAAAAAAGATTCCTCGCTATCTTAGGGCAAAAAATCACATGAATTTTGCAAGTTTTAAATAAATCTGTAGGTTGTTGATAGTGTACATTTGTGAATAAGAAATATTATAACTGATAATTAGATAGCTGATTTGAATTATTATAATTATAGTTAGTCAATTGTATATGAAAGTTAGAGCAGTTTGATTTAGTTTTAATTTAATTTAGTAATTTGTTTTAATTAGGTTAGTATATTAGTTAGTTAGTCTAGTTTGTTTTATTAGTTGTAATTAGTTTAGTTTCTTTTAGTTTGTTTTAGATAATTTAATTTGTTTATTAGTTTAGTTAGATTAGTTAGTTCAGATCAGTTTTTCTCTTTGGTTTTCTTAGGAGACCTTAGAGTGGCCAACGAAGCCGTTAAACTCGTCAGGGTGGTTCATTCCAAACGGCTTGGGTTATTTAGACAACCCCGGACCGGTTCCACTCTCTCAATTGATGGACGAACAGTTTCTCCCATCAACAAATGGTGCTAGAAGGAGGGCCAGAACTGAATTAATGGCACGAGGAGGTCGTAAGACTCCTCCCCCACCTAATCGCACACCCATAGTGACTAGAAGTCGTTCACAAGATAATATCCTCTCTCAAACAACAACTACTTCAACCGAAGATCCACAGATCATAGTTGAGATAGCAACCCCTAATCCTCCTGGTGGTGATTTACAAGAGATCGTTCGTCAATCTCTTATCAAAACACATAGTGCCTTAGCAAGTCTTAGGCAACCAAACCGCCCATGGGGTCAACCTTTAGACTTCTATGACATCAGAGAATAGTTAGGTGACATAGACCTCACTGTGAATCCTACAGATCCAAACACAAATCTTGCTGCAAGAGGATCTGGGATACCTCCTTCACCACCTCCCTCATCTCCTTCTTCTTCTGGAGGAGATTCCTCTTTTGACGAAGGCAAACCACCTTCTCATCCTTCCACACCTAATTCCCCAATGGCAAATCAGAACAACCCTGCTAGACCATGGTTGGACCAGGATGCTGTAGCTGTACCTGGAGCCCAGCACCCTTTACCTAAGCACCCGGAGAAATGGCTTACTAAGTTTGATCCCGAGTCAAAACAGATAGCTGAAGATCATATCAAAAAATTTATGTTAGCCATCAGACTCTGTAACGTTAAACATGAAGATGTTGTCTGTAGGTTGTTCCCTTACACCTTTGAGGGTAATGCATCCACTTGGTACTTTGCCCAACAACCTCACACTATAGCGTCTTGGGAAAAGTTTGAGTCATGCTTTTTGGAAAAATTCGGAGATGGAAAACCTCCGGAAGTCTTATTCATGGATCTTTCAAACTTAAAAATGAACGCAAAAGAAAAATTTAAAGATTTTAATCAAAGATTTCTAACACTTAAAAATCGAATCCCTGTAGACTCTATGCCTGCAGAGAGTCTTATAATAGCTTACTACACTAAAGCTCTACATCAAAGTATAGCTATTTGGGTGAAAAGATCC
>JASDQU010012268.1:50682-62332 GCA_032191745.1 Picea mariana
GCAGGAAACCACTCAAGAAGAAGAGTCTTCTCCAAATATCTTTGGACATTTCTCGGATAGTATCTTTCAAGCCAACTTCGAGACTGTTCACCCTTATAACACTAGGAGTAAGACAACAAGTAAACCTCCTGCCGAGAATACTACAAATTCCCCCCCAAAGCCATCTAAATCAGTAGAAACTAAACAAAGTTATGCTATCCCTAAATTAGATTATGATGTTGTTGAAGATCTTAAAAAATTACAGGCTAACATTTCTATTTATGAGTTGTTGAAATTTCCATTTTTGTTACAGAAGATGTTGCAAAATATTTAAGACAGTGGTAAGAATGGTAATTCAAACGGTAATAAGGTTGTGCAAAGCAAAGTCCTGCAGAAGACTTCCACAAAAAATAATCTTGATCCTCAAGATAAAGGAAGCCTTCCTGTAACTCCTGTAAATAATGTAAATAATGTAAATAATGTAAATAATACAAATAATGTAGATAAAGTAGCATTAGAAAATGCGAGTAAGAAACCACAAGCTACATATCTAAACACTCACAAGAATGTACCTCCTTTTCTTTTAACTTTCGAAATCTTCAACAGAAATGTGCATAATTGTATGGTTGACTCAGGAGCATCGTCGAATGTGATGCCCTGGTCAGTCTGCCAAAAGATTAATGCCGAAGTAGAACCATCCTCTTTGAAAATCATACAACTTGATTGAACATATGTTAAAATTATAGGCGAACTAAAAAATGTATTGATTAGGTTATCGTCTAAATCAGGTTATTGATATAATTGTGGTGGATATTCCAGAAGTGTATGGTATTTTTTTAAGTAGGGACTGGTCAGAGCAGCTACATGGTTACTTCGCAATAGACTAGTCTCACTTATGGCTTCCAGAAAATAGCAAGCCCAACAAGATTAGGGTGAATCGTGAGCGTTACCTCAAGTTCACGGTAAAAGAATTGAATGACCCCAATGAACCATATACGCCTCTGGCAGATTCACCTAAAGTCCAAGGGATGGACACCTTCTTCAGAAAATTCATGGCTGAAGTTTCACCTATCAACAATACACAACAACAATCCGAGATCATAGCGTGTACGCAATCAACAGATTCTATCCAACAGTCCTGTGAGCCCGATGGAAATCAAATTTGGTCTCTATATTTCGATGGTTCCAAGTCTAAAGAAGGAGCTGGTGCAGGCTGTATCATCATTGATTCGGCAGGTAACAAAACATTATTGGCTTGTAGATTAGAATTTGAATGTACTAACAATATTGCAGAATATGAGGCTTTGTTATAAGGTCTCAAAAAAGCCTTGGACATGCACATTCAAAATCTAATTGTATTCGGAGACTCTGAGATAGTGGTCAGGCAGGTGAGAAATTCCATACATTGTCTTTCCCCGCATCTCAAATGTTACCAGTATGAGGTATGGATTTTAATAAACAAATTTTCTGCTTCTAATATAAATTCCATTCCTAGATTGAACAATGCTGAAGAAGATTTACTCGCTAATGTTGCCTCTAAACTTCTTCCTACAGAAGGCTTATCTCCAAACGCATTCTCTGTGGAGATATTGTTTTGACCATCTGTTCCTGACAATATCACGAACTGGAGAGTGTTTGATGATGATCAGCAAATCATTAACTTTCTACACATGGAAGAAACCTTTCAATGCGTTGTGATAAATGAACAAACACACGACGACAATTTGCATGATTTTACGGTAATACCTAATCCGAAACCTCCTGAAGATCTATTGGACATGGTAAATTCCATACCCAAATCCGTTGTTAGACTAGAAATTTTTTATGATTTTGAAGATAAATTTAAAAAGACGTTCAATTGCAAAACCAACAGTTCCTCATTGTCTTATGAAAAAGTCAATTTAGGAACTAGTGAAAACCCTCAGTGTATGAACTTAGGCTTGGGATGTTCTAAACAAGAAAAAGTTGTTTTTGTTAGATTATTTAAAGAATTCAAGGATGTCTTTTCTTGGACATACAAATATCTTAAAACGTTCGATCCCAATATTATACAACATGTCATCCCGATGAAGCCCCAAACCTTGCCCTTCCAACAGAAACTGAGGAAAATGCATCCTAAACTAGAACCAACCATACAAAAAGAATTGAATAAACTCCTAAGTGATAAAATAATTTTTCCTCTTAGACACACTCAATGGGTATCCAACCTCGTCCCAGTGCGGAAGAAAAACGGGGAAATTCGACTTTGTGTCGATTTCTGGAACCTCAACAAAGCGTCTGATAAAGATAATTATCCTGTCCCTCCCATGGAACAGATACTTCAACAAGTATCTGGTTCCGAGAGGCTATCCCTGTTAGATGGTTTCTCTAGATACAACCAAGTCTTGATGTCCCCATCAAACCAACTAAAAACTACCTTCCGTACTCCATGGGGAACTTATGCTTATCGCAAAATGCCCTTTGGATTGATTAATGATGGTGCTACCTTTTAGAGAGCAATGGATATTTCTTTCTGAGGCTTGATGAATTAATCCATAGTAGTCTACTTAGATGATGTGACCGTTTACTCTAAAAACAAAAACAATCATCTAGCTCACTTACGAGCCGTTCTGCTACGATGTCGCAAATATGGCATCTCCGTGAACCCCAAGAGATCCATCTTTGCAGTAGAATAGGGTAAATTACTAGGATTCATTGTGTCAAGTGATGGAATGATTATTGACCCTGAGAGGACCCAAGTCATCGCCAAACTTCCCCCACCTACCTCCAAAAAATCCATGCAGTCTTTCCTAGGCCAGATTAATTTCGTGAGAAGATTTGTTCCCAGTTTCTCTGAAATGGCCAGGCCTCTCTAGAACTTGATTAAAAAAGACACCCAATATCACTGGGGACCCATAGAAAACAAATATTTCAATGCTATAAAGAAGGCCATAATAGAAGCTCCATCTCTCATGAGCCCTGATTTCTCTAAAGATTTTACACTCTATACGTTTGCCTCTGATCGTTCCTATGCCGCAGTCCTAACTCAGAAGAATTCCAAAAACAATGAAGTACCCATCGCCTTTATGAGCTCTTCTTTCAAAGGCGCTAAACTTAACTACCCAGCGGTCGATCGGCAAGCCTACGCTGTCTTCAAGGCATTAAAACATTTCGGGTCTTATCTTTTGAAGTCAAGGATGAAGGTCATTGTCCCTTACCCTGCCGTTAAGAACTTATTAGTGCAAAAAGAATTAGGAGAGAAAAGAGCCAACTAGGTCACCTCCTTGTAGGAGTACGACTTAGAGATCACCCCAGCTCAAATCGTGAGAGGCCAAGGGTTGTGTAAGTTGGTAGTTGATTCATAAATTCAACAACAAGAAGATAGTGACACGTCAATCCTAGAACAATGCGATCACAGTTTGATTTGTTGCACACAAAACCTAGTGAGTCCTTGGTACGACGATATTAGACACTGTCTTCAACATGGATCAACACCCCGTCACCTTGACCCTGCCAAGAGAAGAGCATCGAGACTAAAGTCTGCCTCCTTTCATCTAGTTAATGGTATACTGTTTCGTCAGAATTTTGATGGCGTACTGATGCGTTGTCTAGAGAAGGACGAAGCAGAGAAAGTTTTGCTTGAGTTGCATGCAGGAGAAGCTGGTGGTCACTTCGGTGGCGATAGCACTGCTCATAAAGTTTTAAGAGCTGGTTATTACTGGACAAAACTTTTTAGAGACGCCCACACCCTATGCCGTATATGTATTATTTTTCAGAAAGCGTCAGGGCGGTTGCAAAAACCAGCCTTCCCCTTGCAGCCCATTACAATCGATTCTCCTTTCCAACAATGGGGCCTTGATATCATTGGTCCTATTAACCCTCCATCCTCACAACAGCACAAGTATATTGTGACAGCCACGGATTACTTTACTCGATGGTCTGAAGTCGCCACGCTAAGAACTGTTAACACAAGTCAGGTGATCACTTTTCTAAACTTGAATATCATCACCCGTTTTGGCATCCCTGATTGTCTAGTCTTTGATAACGCTTCGTACTTTTCCTCTCTTGAGATGAGTGAGTTCGCCTTAGAAAAAAGAATAAAGTTGAAGTATTATGCTAGTTATTACCCCCAGGGCAACGACTTAGCAGAATCAACCAACAAGAACTTGATCAAGATTATCAAGAGAACCGTGGATGAAAATCACAAGAACTAGCACAACGCACTGCTGAATGCATTGTGGGATGATAGAGTAACACCCAAAGCCGGTATAGGTAATTCCCCCTTTTTTCTCGTTTATGGCAGAGAAGCCATTCTGCCACCTCATGTTCTTCTTCCTTCGCTCCAATTGTCACAAAAGGTTCAAGAAGAAGAATTTCCCCCTTTAGAAAGCTGTATTAACGCTTTGATGAAGTTAGAAGAAGTAAGAACCCAAGCCAAGCGCAAACTAGATCAACATCAACAAATGATTAAAAGTTGGTTCGATTCTAATTCTACTTTTGATAGAAATTTTGAAGTAGGCGATCTCGTCTTAAAGTGGGACAAACCACACGAAGGGAAGGGTGAACACACCAAGTTTCAAAATTTGTGGCTTGGGCCATTTTTTATTGCTGAAAAGTTGGGTCCTAGTTCCTTTCGTTTGTAGAATCTTGAAGGACAACCTGACACCTACCCGGTGAATGGCCAGGCCCTGAAAATATACTTTTCCTAATTTCTATCCTTGTATATTATGTAAATATTTCCTCCTGTTTTTATTTTTTCCTTTGTTTTCATTTTTTACTTTGATTTAGTTGATCAGTTTGGTGTGTTTTTGAAACATATGCATGCCTATGCACTGAGCTATTCAGACAAAGACCATGAGAAAATTTATTCACTGAAATAACTTCTGAAAGGTTGTATGAACATCAGTGATATGTTTATGAAGATGATGTTGGAAAATTTTGTTTGAAAGAAGTTTACTAATTTCAATCTCTAAGTAAAGTTTGTCATGATCATCTTTATCTTTTTACGCTGTCCCTTTTCTGTAAAGGAATGACTCAAAAAAGGGTGTCCCCCTGCCGAAGTAATTTGTTTAGAAATAAAACATTTCTGGAGCTGAATAAAGGACAGTATTAAAATTTTTTGATGAGGTCTAAAAAATATGACAAAATACCAAGATTTTTCAGCGTCACCCCGCTTAGCTATCCTCAAAAGAAAAACAAAATAAAAATATTAATAAGAGTTATGGGAAGTGTTTGTAAACCCACCGGGATACTGAACAGGTCCACTAGCAGCGGGTAAATGCAAGCATGACACCAAGACAACTTCGCCAGGGTACTGAACAGGCCTGCTGGCAGCGAAGCAATGTCGGGTAAATGAAAATCTATAAAATTATAAGAAACCTCTTTTGAAAAGTTCTTTATTCTAATCTAGAACTTCTTGACAGGATACAGACGTCCGAGTGGGTTAAATGGCAACCCTGTTGAGGCTATGGACGCTTGCTGGCAGCAGTGGTCATGCCAACAGTATTGAAGATTTTATCATAAAAATCATGACTTGCTGATCTTTAAGACTGTTATTGGTTTACATATTTTAAAACATCGTGGAAAAATATAGTAAATGATGATGTTTATACAACTTTCTGGTGGTTGTTTTTGAGTTGAATTTTTCTTCGACATCCTAATCTGAATTTGTTTTTTTCAAACAGAGATAACTGCTTCTCCCAGTGTGTCGCCATTGTTGGCAGCCAATTCAATTTTTTTTTAATTTCCCTAAAAATATGCCTACACCTAATTGTCTCCTAAATGACAAATCATCGTCGCATTTTGCAACTAGACATTTGTTTCATTTTTTGCGACAATTGCAATTTGGTTCCGATTCAATTTTCACAACTGAAAGTGTGAAAACCCCTCCATCGTTATTTGGACTGTTATCATCTACTGAAAGGCACTTACCTTTGGTTTGCTATTAAGTGGCTGGAGTGGTTTTCTTTCAAACTATATCCATTTATATACTCTTACTTTGATTGCGCATTTTGATTAATGATACTTTGAGCATATTGAGTTATGGGTTATATTTGATTTCATAAGGGTCATGTTTGATCTAGTTTATGTGATGCGATCCTTATTTTCATAAACCTTTGACTTGTCGATTTTACAAAATCTTTGGTCATAATGTTTTATAAAACTTTGATTATATATTATGCTGTGAGTGCATGATCAATATATGAGTCTCGATTTCATGTTGAATGGAAAAGGTTTGAATTATAAATCACGATCGGGTAAACTTTTGGTTTGATTTAATAAGTCTGAACTTATGCAATGGCACGATTGGATAAACATTTAACTTTGGGTTTTGATTATGATTTGGATCATGACTTGGCGTATGATTGTTTTATGAGTTTGATGGATATAGCCTGAAGTTATACGATGGTGCGTTGATTAACATTGGGATTTGATTGAATGGTTTTTAACTTATGCAATGGCGCATTGATATAATATATGGTTTTGGTATGGCAAGTTGATACATTGTCCACTGCCTAAATTATCCGGTTGGTCGATTCATATGGTTTAAACGACATTATGTGGATGGAACAGCACTATACTGTGCCATTATTATCCTGCATGGAAGTGGTAATCCCACCACCTTCGCACGCATACAATTAATCCATTCCCCTTTGAGCGCTGCAGCTATTAGCCATAACCATTTTCGACCCTGTGTATTGTTTTGTTCAATTCAAACCCTACTATGCATAGAATCCATGGCTCCTGTCGTAAGGGCCGAGCCCAACGGTTGCCAAGCACTGCTCATGTTCGATGGCGCTCATAGCGACCTGGAGAAATTTGAATGGCTCCCGTTTATAAGAAAATTCGATGGTTATAACCCTATCATGGCTCGGCAATTTATGTTATCATTTGATGGCTGCCGAGGCAAAGTTGGGGATGTGCAACTTGAAATTAATGAACAATTTCTTAGCTCGGCAAACAGTTTTCCTGCTATGGGACAGAAGTGGTCGAAAAGTTGCAAGATGGAAGATGTCTCGTGGACATTGCTCTTCCAATCTCGAATGGTGAACTCCTGTGACAAAGGTTTGCCTGCAAAAATGTTAAAACAGCGTTGGAATGACCTGCTAATGATAATCAAGCAATTCATTACTTGCGAGAGTAGGTACGGGTTCAGCTACTTGTTTCACCTTCGTCTATTGATGATTTTGATAGGATACAAGATTAATATGCCTCACTACCTTCATAGAAGTCTATTCAAGATGGCTAAAAGGTACAAACGCAACCAGTCCGATACCAGCCTCTTCCATTTGGGGTTGATTAAAATGATTATGGTTTATGATTTGGGGTTAGGACACGACTGTTGGAGTGATTTTCTCAATCATAATGGCTTTTAAGAATCAAATCCACCACAGGTTGATAAACCTATGGTGACCGAAAGCAAGCCTATCCCTGTGCCTTACAACGTTTTTCTACCCAAACCTATACTCGACTCACCTGTGAACTCGCCCATGTCTGTGACCAAACAGGTCGAAGTTGCTAAACCCGCAGCCAAAAAGCCAAAATCTAAAACTAGTGCTAATTCTAAAGGCAAGAAAAACGCTCGGTTAATATCTTTCATGGCAAGAAATAAACCTAGAACCCCTGCCAACCTTGAACCTATCATGGTCAGTGAAGATTCTGATTTGGAGATTGAACGTTTTCTCGCAAACGAGTATCCCTATTCAGAAGGTCTGTGTGACAAACCCCCTTTCGACTTTGTCAAAAACCTACCACCTTGTTTGCAGGACGATCCCAATTTTCCTGGCATTGAAATGCCTCGTGGAACCCTCGGTGACTCGTCAAAACCCTCATCTTCTCAACCAGTTGTTCCACCATGCGATTAGTGTGGTTTATGGTTGGAGAGATACTACTTAGATGTGTCGATGTTGCAATCTAGAATCCATGCTCTGGAAGATCAGGTGGCAAAACTCACTGGTCATAATGCCAAAGGGAAACCCGCTGACAAGAAGTAGCAAACAACTGGTTCAATTCTGTTCAAGAATGTTGAGTCAGCTACGACAATCGTCAATTCAAAATTGACATAGCCTCAGCAACCTCGCTGGTATGACCTTCACCCATTTATATGGCACATTCATAAACTCTGTGTACATCATTGACCTGCTCTGCAACATAAACATGCATTGTTGTATATAATTTTGTTTTGGTAAATCAAATTTTGGTATCGTTAAAATTTTAATTGGATTTGGTTTTGATTCTATTAATCACGATATGGATTTGATTGTTTTAAATCGGTTGCAATTGAATGTTCTCTTGCAAGATTTTTTGCATTTCCATTTTGGAACACGATCTATGTTCTAATCCGAATTGGTTATGATGCACATAAATGATGGTTGTCTATTACAATTTTATGTACATATGACTTTGACCAGCCCAGATATGATTTGGATTATGTTTAAAAAAGGGTTTTGTTTATATTTACCCAAATCGTGAAGTGATACAAATCGTAACAGTCATACAACTCCCAGCCAGTCAATTTGTTGTGGTCATTCGACCCTATTCTATTTTGAATTGGAATGGATTTGTAAAACGTAAAATGATCATGCCCGGGAGGATGAATTTGTCTATAATTGACTCAAACCCGATTTTATTTGATTGTTGTCCAGCTTATGGTTATCAATGCTGTTCGATCTTGACTGTGTAACACCCAGCAAATAAAATCCATGGCGATTTTTGGTCAAAACTGTTACGCATGTTTCGTTTTGAGTATATCGTAATAGCCTTCCCATATTTGATTACAACAGAATGAATCTTATGCATAATCTCTATAGCCTGCCTATCTTTACTATGAATCGAAATGAAATGAAATCTATGTATATTGCTACAGCTGTAACATATATGTTGTGTTATGGCATATCATATCTTGTATAAGATTATGTTCGATTATGGTTGTGTTGATTACGATTACATCGTATCTCATATCACTTGATTCACTGGTTAATTTCATTTGATACGAAATAGGCCTGTCAAAGTTTGACCATGTTTTATGGTAACTGAAAACAGAGCATTCTTTACTCTGTTTCGATTGCATTTATTTTGATATGTTTTAATTTGAATGATATTTTCACTTGAATTATTAGTAACTCATTTTTTGAGGATTATTAAAAGAATATCATATTTCAAAATTTATCTAGCCCCACTGGCTTTCATCCAAAGACTTGGATCTAGTGACATGTGGTGCTTGGCAGGTCAATGGCTAAGATCCTTTCGGGTCTTCAGGTTTCAGAAGTTTCAAACTTCAAACCCCTTCCTTGCTCACTTTTTCTCGTATCATTTTATCCAGAGCACGGAATTGGTGGACATGTCTCCTCCCACATATTAATGATCCCTAGGCTACTTCAACTCTTCGGAGGTTCATCGCTCGAGTAGCAGTATGTCACATCACTGCATGCCTTTCAAATTGCAGGGACAGACATCGGTAGTTTGGGGTAACCTGCTTTTCACCTCGCAATTCTCATGATGCTGACACATAACCCCTTAGGGAAACTGTGGTTTGGATTGGGAGACCACCTTGGTAAATTAACTCTCGTGCAACTCGTTTCCCCACAATGTCGACGATCGCAAAATTAACCTTTCTTCCTTTTCATCGGAAGACCCCTGTTCATGTGTCCTCAAATCCAATGATCTCTCCCCGGATCCTACAGTGGTGATCGCTCTCGAATTCAAAAGGAACAATCATGATCCTTAGAACCGTTATAGAGGATCTATGATGTTTTGTCTCTTGCGTGGATTCTTCCACGCCATTCCTCCTGAGATTTTCAATTTCATGATCAGAGTTCGATCTTGACCACAAGGCTCTGACTAACATACCCGGCCCATACTAGCCAGATGTTTCAACTTGAATCTCTAATACCAATCTATAACATACCCAACCATCCACAGACCGAGTATGGTACCTTCAAGCCTTCCCTTGGACTTATTTCTCTTGCCGATACCTTCTTTTGTATTTAAGGATTCATAAAATAAGAGAATTAAGAAGATGCACAACAATATGTAGCAAGCATGCATAATCTAAGATTCAATTAAACGATAATTAAATACACAATGAAATAAATTCATACATAGATAACAATATCACAACAAAGGGAACTTATCTTTATAAAAAGGTGACACCAACTCGCTACAGACCAAGGACATTCCACCCAACCATAGACACTACTGCTCCAAGTCCCAACAATACTGTCACCCTCGAGCCAGGGCTATGAATCCATAAGGACAGTTCTAGAGTGTACTTGGGTTCCCAAACCAGTCAGCTCTCAAGATTTCATAGGTTTCTGAACACCCACAACAATCCAAGTACCCAACTCTCCTCTACCCATCCTATGCCACCCAAGAGAATGGAATTCCACCCTTGTCTGCCACGCACTCCCTCAGGGAGTCCTTCTCCTTCCTGCCAGGGCCTCCATCATAACTGGTCCAAAATCTCAATGTCATAACTCTGAGGACTCATAGTTATGATCAAAACAGGGTACAGTTCCATTCATTTCAGATATACAAGCCCTAGGTCATGGTTGTATCACACCAGCGACCATGAAAACCATCTATCCCCTGGATAATTCTTCAGTAGCTCAGTTTCCCTTCCGGAGCCAAGAAGAAGATGAGGATGGATCAATGGAGGAGTCATAGGGTGCATGGGAGTGTGTGTGGGAAAAAATGAGTGAAGTTACATTAAATGGGTGGACAAGCCATCAGTCAGACCCCCCCATCAAACTATAAGCAGGTTTAAGTAACATTGTGGCAGAAATCAAGAACCTCCTAGCCTTCCCTGAGAAGCTCTTGTAACCAATCCCCTCCCTTACACAAAAGGGTAATTAGAATAGGAATAAATATTTAGTATCTCAATACCCCTCTCTTGTGGAATCATAGCCCCTTATAAATCTTGTCTGTTGGATCATGTTGTCATTGATTCCAATGGCTTGATTGATTGATGTCAAGTGATTCATTGATGTCAAAGGATTGATTGATTGATGATTGATGTAATATAATATGTATTGTCCTTGATAAGAATGCATAGATGAATATGGATCAATGAGTTGTCATTGATACATGATGAATATGGATCGATGTGGTAACTAGTTTCATTGGTATATGATGCATTGNGCACCTTATCAATCATGATAAGGTGCACAAATGGATGAACTCCAAAGTGGTCCCCTTATGGTGAAATCCCTCATGGAAATACGCTTTGCGGATTGATTTATCCTAGAAGAATGGTTGGAGGACCCATGCTTCTATGTGGAATAATGAGATGAAGATCAATGAATTTTTTGGTGAAACTATCCTAGATGGATAGTTCTTTTCATGCCATTTTGGATGGTATGTAGAATGTCACATAACTCCTCACAGTTTGAGAGTTATGGCTTTATGAAATTGAAGGACCCCCATATGAAGGCTTGAAGCCCACAAGTTAAAAGAAGTCAAAGTGGTTTAAAAGAAGAAACCATTATTTAAATGAAAAAGTAAAGTGACAAAGTCAAGATGGATTATTTAGATAATAAAGAGAAGTGACAAAATCAAGAAATGATAAAGTAAGGTGACAAAATCAAGAAGGAATATTTAAATGATAAAGTATTGGAGAACTTTCTATTTATGGAAAGTGGTTAACCCTAAGATAAGGAAAATAGGTTAAGTGACCTAGAAATGGGTTAAGTGA
>JASDQU010012268.1:137604-161057 GCA_032191745.1 Picea mariana
GACAATATGCTATCTTGACAAAAGGTTAGGTTAGAGGATAAGTTCTATGATCAACTTTTAATCCTTCTAATGATTTGATCATAGCTTCAACATGCAACACTGATCAAGATAATTTCATAACAAACAGATGCATATTAGAATAATCACACCTGGATTGCATCATTCCTCTGAATGTGTTGGATCTTGAGATCCTTCTGGATCTATGGCAAAAGATCCCTTCTCCTGCAAATACTCTTTAGGGTTTAACCATTAACCATATGTGAGTACATACCTCGGATAGCATTTGCAGGTAGTGGCTCCATTTGGTAGCAGCGATAATCATTACCAAAAACTTCAAGAGTGATTGCAACTGGTTCTACGGCTGCAACGACAACTGGTACTGCAACTGCAGCTGGTTCTGAGACTGCAACTTCAACTGCAACTTAGGGTTTTATGAGGAAACCCTAATTTTTCAAACTTCAAATTTTGAAATTCTGATCCAGAGGATAGATGCGCTAAGATGAGGCGAGTTAGCTGGTGCAGTCATATTTTCGAAAATCCAACTTTTACCCCTTCAAATCTGATCTGCGGGTTTCTGGACTGGTGCTTTTGGTATTTTTGGTACTCTGGTACTTTTGGTACTTCTGGTACTCTGGTTTTCTGGTACTTTGTGAAACTGGGGTTTAACTTTCCGGGAGATCTAGCCACTGAAAATGTGCGCTCTAAGTGCCAAAATGATCCTTGGGGGAGGGCACAGCTTTCTAGGTGGTTAGGGAGCTGAAAAGATTCACTTTTACAAAACCCTAATTTTTGGGTACGGTAATAGTGACGTTTTTCCTCTTGCAAATTGTGCTTCCTTCAGGTTGGCTCTGATACCATGTTAATGTTTATGCCATTATTATAGTTCTTTGCATTTCAATAGATAAGAGCATCATAAGAACAAGATCACTGTGAAATACACATTCACAAGAGACAACATTTATCCTGGGAAACCCTCTAGGGGAAGAAAACCCAACAAAAACTTCCTTATCATAAATAGCTTATACAATGTTCAAGAGATAACTCAAACCAATACAGAAAGTCCTCCCCAAGAGATGTGCCACTCTTCTCCCTCTCTCCAACTGGTAATTGCAGCTTGCCTCATAAGAGAATGAGCAAGTGAGTTGTGTTCAAATGAGGCGCTAGCCTCCTTTATTTATACAAGTTCTGGCATGTGTGAAGTGTCTCTTCACTGGCAGGGCTGACGTCTTAATCTGGGTGGGTAAACCCATCTTTATTATATTTCTGGGTCTTCTTATTAACTGCTGGGGCCGACTTCTTATTCTGCCTATTATAATTGTCTGTTGACCAATCCGCAAAAGGAGATTTGGTCCTAATACAATTACCGATATGATTAATCCACAATGGGGATTAATCCTAATAATAAAATAACAATAAGAATAAGAATGCTCTTCGCAGTTACATTATTTCAACAGTAGCCAGATATACTTTTATCAGAACCATCATTGCTCTTGCAGCCAAAATGAAGTGGAAGTTGCCCTAGATGGATGTGAAAACAACTTTCTTAAATGGTGTTATTGAATAAGAAGTGTATATAGAACAACCACAAGGGTTTGAAGTTGAAGATAGAAAGACTCATGTCTGCAGGTTGAAGAAAGCTCTGTACGGGTTGAAGCAAACTCCTAGATCTTGATATGGCAGAATTGATAGTTTCCTGACAAGCTTGGGCTTTACCAAGAGCAAAGTTGATCCTAACCTTTACTTTAAGGTTATGAATGATGAGCCAGTTACATTGCTACTATATGTGGATGATTTATTCTTGACAGGAGAAGAAAAGCTCATCACAGATTGCAAGAAGAAGCTCGTTGCAGAAATTGAGATGAAAGACCTAGGCCCGATGCATTATTTCTTAGGTCTTGAAGTTTGGCAGAGCCTAGAGAAGATCTTCCTTAACGAAGGGAAGTATGCAGTTGAAATATTGAAGAGATTTGACATGTTGGAATGTAAAGCCATGACCACACCCATGGAAACAAATTTGAAGCTCTTGGTTGATACTTCGTCAGAGTTGGTTGATGCTACTCTATACAGACAGATTATTGGTTCACTGATGTATCAGACGAATACCGGGCTAGATATATGCTTTGTTGTGAACACCTTGAGTCAGTATCTGGTGGAGCTCAGACGTGTTCACCTTGTAGCTACAAAACATGTGATGAGATACTTTAAGGGTACGTTGGATTATGGTCTCTATTATACTAGAGATGATGACTTCAGACTATATGGTTATACTGATTCAGATTGGGCTGGAAGTGCTTCAGATAGAAAGAGCACTTCAGGATGTTGTTTCAGTTTGGGGTCAGCCATGACTTCATGGCAAAGTAGGAAGCAATCCAGTATTGCTCTCAACACGGCAGAAGTGGAGTACATTGCAACATGTTCCACCAGTTGTGAAGCCATATGGCTTCGAAAGTTGTTGATAGATCTGTTTGATCTGGAGATGGAAGCCATCGTGATTCTATGTGATAACTAGAGTTGTATAAAGATGATGGAGAACCCAATGTTCCATGATAAGTCGAAGCGCATAGAGATTCGGTACCACTACATTCGTGATATGGTGCAAAGGGGAGATATAAAGCTCCAATATGTTGGCACAGATGAGCAGGTAGCAGATGTGTTGACTAAGTCTCTATCTCGTGTAAAGTTTGAGTACTTCTGAGACAAGCTTGGTATTGTCCGAAAGGACCTCCCTTGAAAGGGGGAGTGATGCTGATGATACTACAGTATCCTGACCAACAACGGGTAGCTTCGTTAGGATTTTATATCTTAAGGAATCTTATGATTCCTAGGCAAATCCCGAAGGTTCGGTAAGGATGGTCTGTCAGAGAACCTGTGCATGTATATGCTAGCTGTGGTCAGTAGTGGTAGCTCAGTTAGGATTTTATATCCTAGGGAATCTTATGATTCCTAGGCAGATCCCGAAGGTCCGGTAAGGACTGTTTGTCAGAGTACCATGTGGTAGCTTGTTAGGATTTAATATCCGAGGGAATTTTATGATTTCTGAGCAGATCCCAAAGGTCTGGTAAGGATGGTCTGTCAGAGTACCACAAATGTTGTTGTTGATGCACCTGTCTCATTTTGTTGCCACTTGTTGATGATGTTGTTGTTCCAGCTTCGTGATGATGTTGTTGTTTCAGCTTCATGCTGATGTTGATGATGATGTTCCGGCTTCGTGTTGTTGTTGATGATGTTGTTCCAACTTCATGACGATGATGTTACTCTAGCTCCATGCTGTAAACGATGATGATATTGATGATGAGAAAAACTTTTGATGATTTATAGATGTGCCAGTCAATGTGCCAGATGTCGATGATGATGTTGCCCTCTCCTTCTCTTGATGATGTTGTATTGAGTCATGTCAGTAGAATACCCTTCTTGTTAAGGGGGAATGTTGAAATATTGTAACTTCAAAGAATATTCTAATTATATTTGAGTTATTATTGTATAGATCAAACCCCCTTTTGCGGATTGATCAAGTCGGGTCTTGTATAAGATCAAATCCCCTTTTGTGGATTGGTCAAACTATATTTGTATGGTGGTATTTGTAAAGTCGGTCCCCAGTATTTGTAAAGTGGTTTTAGCCACTTCTAGGAGAGGTTGGCTCCACTAAGTGAAGAGACACAACCCTAGCAGCACCTCAACTTGTATTTATATGTGAGGATGGTGTCTCGTTTGAACACACTCACTCATTCATCTAGTGCGATATCTTGAAGGAAGTTCCAGTTGCAGGAAGAAGTCTGACGAAGGAGAAGAGAAGCGCATGCTTGGTCTTGGTTTGTCTTTGGTGTTTTGGTCTTAGTCTTGGCATTATATTGGCAATCTATTATTGAGGAAGTTTTGCTGGTTTTTCGCCACCATGAGGGTTTCGCAGGATAAAATGTTGCGTACCTTGTGATTGTGTTTCTTTCAATGATCCTCTTTATATTGTTGTTTTGGAAATGCATTGAATGCTCATGAAATTTGGAAATAAACTAATAACACCAGTAAAAACTTAACACAAAAGACCTTAAAGACATATCAAAGGTGATCCTTCAGGAAAATCAATGGTCAATATCAAAGATACAAAAATAATTCCACAAATTTATCAGAGATAAAAACGAGGAAATTTCTCGTCTATAAGATCACAACCAAAATTTACTTGCACAAATCAGTAAAGCAAAGAAGTAGTGCAATAAAAAAATAGAACAAGAAAAGGAAAATCTCGAGAAGAGCCTCTCGGAAAAAAAAAATGAAGAAAATTCTTGTTTGAAGAACCTTAATCAAGGGCTACTAGAACAAATCAGAATGTTAAAAGATGAGAAACTTGAAAATCCAGACATTAAAAATATGGAAAAATCAGATCATGAGGAAAATTCGCATCTAAAAAATCATAATCAAAACCTACTTATGCAAATTAAGAAGCTTAAGAGTGATAAGAGGTCGCTATGAAACAAGTTAGAACAAATCCATAAGGAAGAATCAAAGTCCTCATGTGTAAAAATCCAAGTTGTGGAAAAAGGAACAAATACAGATCCAATCCACATCACAACTCAAGAAGGTAGATTGGAGTACAAACAATAGAAATTCCATGTGTAGATCCAACAATCAACAAAGCAACATCAGTGCATGAAAAAGATAATATACCAAAAGTAAATCAAGAAAACACTTCAAGTACAATAAGGGAAAGTCATGCTACAAAGACACCTTATTGATATCCCAATCACAAGAGCATGCATCTTAACTAGTCAGTGTATCAACATCACTCAAGATGGAAACAATTAACCTATCTTCCGAAGAATAGTGATACCGGCATCATTGAGTCTCATTATAACAATTCATATTGGGTATCACATAAGTGCAACATTCTACAATGGATAGAATTAGGATGGTCAAATCCTTTTACAGTTCAACAATTTTGCTCAGCACTTAGCAGTTCATACCGTCTCGTATCATCAACCATAATAGTATCAAGAACCAAGAACCAAGCGAAGACATTACAAGCCAGAGCAAAGACATAAGGCCTTTCCATAAATATGCTTTGAGGACAAAGCAATTTCAAAATGGGGAGGCAATGTAATAGACATAAATATATAAAATATAAATACAAATAAATAATAACAATAACTAATAATTAATACGTAATGAAGAGACACACTTAATGAAACGACATGTCTCTTAGGGAAAGGGCACCCCTGCTTGGGTATATATATGACCCTTATTTGTATATATGACCCTCATTTGTAATCACTATCATACTATCATTTCTCATATGCATTTATTCTCTCTCTCTCTCTCTCTCTATATATATATATATATTATTTGTCCACATGGATTTCTTTATACTGTTTCAAATATTTTGGATGTGTGTGATCTGAACCGGATTGGTTCATTCCAGGCAATCTTAAAACATAAAAATCGTGTGTATCAAATATAAAAATGTGCTATATTCTTGAAATACATCAGTCCAAACTATCATCATCCTAGATCTAACTTACATTTTCATCATCCAGTGAAAACTGACATAACTACAATCTCAAATTCAGCATAGCATTAGATGAGAGAAGATAACTCTAGAATTTGTCTGTGGTCTTTGCGGAGACTTCCAGTATCTTCCTTGCACAGAATCTAACCAGATTATCAAGGTGTTTTTCCACTGGGACAAAGTTGGAGCTAAAGCAAAGCTGAACTAGAATGCATCCTTTGATAGAAAGAATGTCTCAAATGAGAGAAGAGAAGGCCTCTGATATTAAGTAAAGAGAATTTTAACTCACACCTTAGCTCTAGTAGCACTGAGAAAGAACCTTTGATTTGTTTTTCTCCTCCACCCCCTGTATATAGTCTTCCATGCTTCTGTTCTTTGAAAATATTATCTGTTTAATACAAGTATTTTACAAAAGAAAAAAAGGAAAGATGAATTCTTAACAGAGAGAAAGGGCCATTACTCTTCTTAAATCGTTTAAGTTTTTATCAACCCATAAGTGACATTTCACTTCTTACCACTGTCAAAATGTTCAGTTCTCACATCTTTATTAATGTGGGTTTTGGATTTACCTGAAGTCAATGTGATTTTACTTGGTCCTCACTTTAATGTACTTTTACTCCTTCATGACCATTCTGAATTGTCTTCCTAGCCTTTAACATATGAATCTTTCTGGAGTTCAGGAATGGAGTCATAACACTAGCATAAGCTGCTTGGGGTTGCTCATTCATTAACAGTGTGATGAAAATTGTCATTGTATGAGCCTGCATCTACAAGTGTAGAAAAACATTTCTAATTTCATCTCATATTTGATATGTAGATTTGCTCCAGATCCAGATCCATTACTTTCTGTAAAGTTCTATGACCGTACACCTGAGCAACAAGCAGCATTGGGATTTCTTGCTGATTCAGCTTCCAATGAGCAAATTAGTACTGAACAAGCTACAGATCAAACTTCTGCTCCTGGCAAAGAAGGAACCAGGTACATACCTGCTGGAACAAGTAGGGAGCCACATGGGTCTGTTGGAGCAACAGCAGCACATCGAGCTATTGCTCAGGGTAATAGTGATGAAGTTGCTGCAGCATTCTTCAAGTATTCAGCACCAGAGGAGGTATAGATAATGGGTTTTTCATATCAGTTTGTTTCATATTTGCTGGAAATTGTTTGAGATAACATGTCCTGCCCATTAACAGGTGATGACTTTTCCAGCAGTTTGTGGAGCATGTGCAGCAAGATCTGAAACTCGGATGTATGCTACTAGTATCCTTTTGTAATGACAGGATATTATTTTGTGTTATGAAAGACTGAAAGGGAGATTACATGTGGTTATAAAAGACACTTATTCTTTTAGTTTTGAATAGTCATTATATACTTGCTATGCTGGCATCATTGGAAAGATGCAAGATCAGCATTGCATGGTTCTCACTTTAGTGCTCAAGGTGGAGATCTAGGACATTTTGGATAGGCTAACAAAAAGTCAGTATATGCTAACTCAATATAGATAATCTGTCATCTATGCTGATAAGAAAGAGCAATGCATAATGTGTGTGAGCAAAAAGGTTGAATTATTCAGGTAGAATACAATTATCATGCAGCTAGACTCAACTGTATCGGTACCTTAGGGAGATTATTGATTTTTGCTCTGCTGTAATCTTGAATCTCCAGACTACTTTGTTCTTGGTTTTGATGGTGTTACTAGAGGCAACGTAATTGCAATGTGGTCTGGGGTGTACTATTTTCACCTCAAATCATTATGATTTGCATAGGTCTACATTCTGCACAATTCTATGGTTGGCATGAAGTTGTCAAATAGAATCTTGGAGATTTGTCAATTCACTCTAGGTGGTATAGGTGTCTGTCATTTGTAGTTGATACACATTAGAAAAATATATTAATTGGAGTTGCTGTACATGGGGAAATATAAAGATAGAAAGCAGCAACAAGAGAGACAACCTTACCTATTCTCAACATGATCTATGAAACTTTGAAAATGAGGTTAGGTAGATCCCTATTTTAGACTTTGCTTCATAAAATAATCAAGAATTGTTTGTTTTCAACACATGGCACACTCAATTCACTATTGCATATAAAAATGCTTAATTTTATTTTTGAAAAGTACATCTTGTATTTTCAAAAAAATATTTACGAATAACAAAGCACAAAGTGGAAAGTGTATGTACAATGAACATCATAACCTCCTCCGTAATGCTACTTGTTATGCCCTATCCTAGGGATAACTAAGGAGATCATGTCTCGAAGCCCATAGGTCCTAGACATGGAGTGTTGAGAGCCAAACGACTTGAGCTTGGCCCCGGAGGGCCCATCTTTTCTTCAGTGCAGCTCGTCTATCAATAACAACATCGTCCATCTGACCAGCCTGGTCCTGAAGTAACAGTGGGTCTTGCTCCATGAGGTAATGAGTCTGGGTATCGTGGTATGTGTCACTCTGATTTTCGAAGCATTTGAATATGTTGCACTGAACTCTCCTTCATTTCATAACGTTTGCTTGGAAATTATGCTCTTTAACTTGTTCATACCTGGGGGGGTGACTGAATGCCCTAGTAAGCTGGTTCCCCTTTAGGATGAGTTTCCACTGGGTGGGTCTATGAAAGGTCATCGTCCATTCCTTCTATACTTACCACTTTTCATCATTATTCCTCTCATCTTCCCCTACCTTGGTTCGGGCATTGGGCTTGCCACACTAGGAAGGGTTGTACCTTGCCTTGTGGGAAGAAGGGGCTAAAGGCCTAGAGGGTAAAAGTAGTTGGAAAGAGTTAAAAACCAAAATGAAACCTTTGAGATACTTCGCCCAGGGATTTCCGAGAAAGCAATAAAAGGCTTCTCAGTAAGAAAAGGGGATCCATAAAATAAAATAAAATTCAAGGTACTAGTTGGTGGATGTGAGGTCTCATCATGAGCCGACCTATTAGGTCCATGGGCATGTAGCGGTATGACACTACCATCTATCTGGTCACCAAACCAGGCCAGTGGCTCTTGGTGGTATAGCCAAGGGAAAGGGGGTTTCGTCACGAGCCAACCTTCTCATTTCCGTGAAATGCTTGTGGGTAACATTGTCACCTTTGGTCACCACGCCAGGACAGTGTCCCCAGTTTTTTCCCTTGAAAAGAAAAAAGACCAAAAAGAATAAGACTAAGAATAAAAGGCATTGAATGGGCTAGGAAACAAAGGCATCTATGACAAGGTGCAACTCGCCCTTTACAGAGGCACCCATAGGCAAGACCTACATTTCCCTGTTATCACTGCACCCTCTGCCCAAACACTTCCCCTACACTATTTCACACACTTGCATGACCTAGATTGGCTCTCACCTGGGAAACACCCCAAACTTGAGGAGGATTAGCCCAATAGGACATCCTAAGACACTCTCCAAACCTGACTTGTTAAACTGCATAACGTCTTTGAGCATTTGTCTGGGTAAGGGGGTTTGATGCACATGTTTGGGTAATTTGATTATTGGATGTGATTGACATTTCTATGATCCCTGTGACTTATGAGCCCATGGATGGTGTACTTGTTGATGCTGCAGGACTTTGCCCGGTGGACAGGTACATATGGGGAGATGATTAGTTCAGACCTCCATGGGGTTGAAAGCCCACAGATGGATGCTGTGACCCCAGCCAGGGGCAGAGAGATGTCAGAGATTTGCACTAGGAAGAAAGAAGGATTTTTCGATAGAGACACTTTGGCAGACCTAGACCCAAGGGGATCTTGCTCTTCCACCTGGATGTTGGCCTTGGGAGGCCCATGACGTCACCTTTGTGACCCTAGATGTCACCCAGTGTCAAGATTGGCATTATGGACGCAGTTGTGTGCTAATTGGCACATGTGGTATCATTCAAGGCCTTGGGAAGCCTAGCGTTTTGCAGATGAGGCCCAACGTTCCACCCAGGAGACTCAACGTCACCCTAGAAGGGCATGATGTCACCTCTAAAAGTGATTTTAGGGTTTAATTGTTTGAATTTGTGTAAAAACTAGATGTTTCATGTAATTTGGCCATGTCAGCCTTTTGATGACCTAAATTTAATTAAAGGTCATAAGTATTGTATAAATAGAGAGATAAAACTCTCATTTTTTCATCATTCACTCATCACACAAGTGGTGGTGGTCTGAAATTCGACCCTCTTTAAGGGTTATTGGCTGAAGTTAAGTGGTGCACAACTTTTGGAGAGACAAATCTTGGTGTATTTTGACAAATTTTCATGTGGAGGATCTTCAACTAGGGTTTATGCTTGATTATTCTTGGTGAAGTAAGTAGAAAATCTGCATTTCTTTATTGTGAATGAATGCTTATGGTGAATTTAGTTGTTTCATGTCAAAGATTATGAAATTGTTTGCTTGGAACCCTAGGAGAAAGACATATGTTACTATCTTTTTCTCTATAATCTTCCACTTGCGAAAATTTCTTGAAAGGCACCTATCTAGAAGTAGATATTAGAGCCCTACCATTGTAGCACTCTAGTAACCCTACTTCATTGCCTATTGCATTTTTTATTTCAATTTGTCTAAGGAAAAGAGAAATCACTAGGGCCTAATTTTTATTACTTTCTAGCAATTATCTCTAGGACTTGGATTTTTGAGGCCTTGGGCTACCAACACCTCTCTCATCTTCTCCATCCCCTTTGGCTAAATATTATCATTGCTATTTTTTCCCGAAGAGTTGTGGTTGCCATCATTGACTCCATTACCCTAGAAGGCACTAGTCTACCCATTACAAGTGTTGATTGATCAAACAATTTTCAGAACATCTTCTCTTGAACACCTACTAACTCCTACTAACCTTAGATTAGCCTAAATCACTAACCTACTTGCTTCTGTTGCAAAAGATTGCTCTAGCCATCTAACAACAACAAATTAACCATAAAAGTGATATGTTATGCTAGCTAGTCATTGCTAAGACTGCTTGGGACTATCTATTATCAATTTTCCTAGTTAAAGCTATTATTTCAAGTCTTTTATCAAGCATTTTGAAGCATAATCATTGTGGCTATTACGAAACTATCATTTGCTATTATAAATTGTTATGCTTTTGCAATTTTATATCAGCTAGTACATTTCTCAAGAGTTCATTGTCTTATGAAGCACTAATATCAGTTTGGTACTTGGAAAGTGCCCCCTTTTTGCTTTGTTGTCTTGTTCTGGGAAGGTACACAATAATACTCTTTTGCTTCATCTTCAATAAGACTTAAAGAACCCTTTTAAATTGAGTGATCTGTGAGAGGGAAGGGATTTTCCTGCATCACCTGCCTTAGCCTTCTCAAACCCTCAGGTCATTGGGGACATCTCCCATGGGGTACTGCAACATACTCCTAAATAGAAAGGGATTTCCTATTAAGGTGACAATGATATGTCATTCTCAGTTACGCCAATTCTGTATCCACTTGCCTTGAGCTTTAGGCAAGTACAAATTGTGCGATAACACTACTAAAGTCTAATACTATGATAAAATCAAAATAAGCTACAAGATCTAGAGATTGTGCTTCTTTGATTAATAGAAAGCCCTTAGCTAGGCGCCAATGGCATATCTCATCCCACCACATAGAACAAAAAGTAGACAATGAGCTAACCTCATGTTCAAAAACAGGCTTACCCTTGATCTTCCATAGAATGATTAATGCCGCAATCTGCAATTGCTGCCATGTTCTAGAGAAGACAATACAAACTAGAGAACAATCACCAAATAATGTAGAGCGCCAATGAACCTTGCCCGAAAGTAGAACTGAAAACTAATCCTCAAAATATCTCCAACAACATTTGGAAAACTGATACTCCCAAAAAGCGTGCTTCACAATTTGTGAGTGTTGATAGAAAGGACAAAGGACATTGGAAATCCCACTCTTGGCCAACCAATCCTGGAATGGGATCCCTTGATAGATCACTAACAAAGCAAAGATCCTCAACTTATAAGAAAGCCAAATTGACCAAACGATATGAAGTTTGCACACCAATCTATCAACTGTATTAGTGGAGACCCACCTCGCATTAAGGACCAGGAACAACATATGTCTCTAATGAAGCATTGAGTAGGGATGACAAGAGTCATATTAAAGAAGCAGTCAACTAATGCTCCACTCCCAATCCCTGTAGAACGGCCCAAGCATTCCAATATCATTTTAAATAGATTTGAATTTGGGATAATGCCTCTCAACTCCATAATCAAAGGTTAGTTAGGGGAAATCAGACCTTGAGCAAGAGATCACCAATCCTCCCACATATCTCCCTAGAAGAAAATACCTTTCTTGCTCAACTTGTATCCCTAATAACGTGGCATCTTTGCAACACTAGAACCTTCAACCCTTTGCCTTCAAATGGGATGACAAGCTAAATCCCAGCTTGTTTTATTTCCCTCCTAGTGTCAATAGAGCAGACCTAGAATAGCTTTCCAAGATGACCATATGCTGTTGATGATGAGCAAGCTTGAAGATTGAAAAAAAATTTAGAGTAAATATGGGTCTTGTTACCCCTCAGTCTAGGGGTAACTAAGGAGATTATGTCTCGAGGCTCACAGGTAGCAGACATGGAGTGCCGAGAGCCAGGCTGTCTAGTAGAGCCCGGAGGGCCCCTCTTTTCAAGAGTGCCTCATCGTTCATCGCCAATAGCAGAGCAGTGTCCACCACATCCACTGGGCCCAAAAAGACAAGAAGTCTTGCTCGATGAGGTAACAAGTCCAATATCATGGTAAGTGTCATTTTAATATTTGAAGCATTTGAGCATGTTGCAGAGAATCCTTTCTTGATTATAAAACGTTTGCTTGGAATTTATAACTTTTGCTTAGTTTCACCTTGGTGAGTGACATGGTCTCCTAGTAAGTAGGTCACTCTTGGGAAAAGGGTTGCTACTGGGTGGTTCTTTGAAGGGTCATCGTACCATTCCTGTCCATACTTACCACCTTCCATCATTTTATCCTTTCGTTTCCTTATCTTTTGGGTCTTCGGGTTCATTGACCCAAGAAGGGATTTTACCTCATTTCGTGGGAAGAAGGGGCTGAAGGCCTAGAGGCATTGTAGCTGGAAAACGATAAAAGCCAATCATTGTCCTTCTAGATGCTTGCCCTTAGGTCCTGGGAACAATGAAATGCTTCTCCAAAAAATGAAGTACCTGCAAAATAAATGACATAATTAATAAATGTCCTTTTTGAGGGGGTGCATTGCGGTGTCTTTTACTTTCCATTACACATGGCACTCAATGTATCCTAGCTTCAAGTGGCATTGCAATACTCTTTAAATGGCAAAGGGATTGGAAAAAGGTTGCATTGAAAACGAAGGATGCAACACACCTTCTACAAAGGCACCCATAAATGAGACAATATGAACCCTTGTATGTCAAGGACCCCATACCTAGAAGTCTTACCCCAAAATCCACCTCACACTCACTACATGACCTAGATAGGATCCTCTTGGGAAACATCCCTTGACTTGGGTGTTGGCTTACCCATTACGACACCATGACACCCCTCCCATACCTAAATTAGGTGGAACTTATACGGTCTTTGAGCATTTGTTAATTTGAAAAGGGGGGTTTGATGCACATGTTCGGGTGGTTCTTGTGTTAGATATGGCTTACTTGGCATGATTCTTGTGACTTGTGGACACTTGGAGGGCGCATTCGTTTGTCTTTGCAGGACCTTGCCCGATGAACATGTATTCGTGGGGAGATGACTTTGTTCGGACCTCCATGAGGGCTATGGAGCCTAGGGATGGATGCTAGACCCCATGTCTGGGGCACCACCTAATGATGGACACTACACCTTGATAATTGAGGGTGTTGCCTTTGGAGGCACCTGGGCATGACTTGTTGGTGAGCTGCTCCTACCTTCTTCCACTTGGACGTTGGCCTTTGGAGGCCTAGACGTCACCCATCTAGCCCATGATGTCACTAGAGGGCTAGGGTTTGATGCTTGATGGAGGAGGGTTATGACATGACTTTAGGGCACCCGTGACATGGTTTATGGCCTTTGGAGGCCTAATGTTGCACACTTCCATCCCAACGTCTCACTTTTGGGGCTCAATGTCACCCTAAGAAGGGATGACGTCACCTTTCTAGAGATTACTTTATGTAAAATTTGAATTTCTATGATTTATAAGGGCATTTTGTGAGGTCGGCCCACTTTATTTTACGTTGACATTTTAAAACTATGTTGCAAGGCCTCTTATAAATACGAGACATTGCCAATTCATTTTAAAATAACTCATTCCTCTCACACAAGAGGAGGACTGAAATTTTCACTATCTTTGGGAAACATTGGTTCTTTTACTTATGCGCTATCTCTTGGAGGGCAACTTTTGGATGCTTCTTAGCTTATTCTTGGTGAAATTTTCTACAACTAGGGTTTGTGCATGGTTAAATCTTGGTGAAGTAAGTAAAATCTGCAATTTCATTTCATTTATTGAATTCTTATGGTATGTTTTGAAGATTTTCAGGTCCTATCAAGCTTGTCAACTGGGTCTGTCTTTGACCACAGATTCACTCTAAGTTTCAACTGTTATGTAAAGTGTTTGCTGCTGTTTAAGGACAGCCAACAATCCAAGAACTTCTTGCTGATTTGTTACGGTTGCACTTCTAATTTTAGGTGCTCTAGCATGTAGTTTTAGTAACCAGAAGTTAGCACATGCATACTAAAATAAATACAACACACCTAAAGATCTTTACAACTGAAAATGAACAGATTTAAGAGACTAACACATGCATTTTTGTACACAGGTATTTTTGGTCAACATTACCCTGGATAACCCCCCCCCGGGGAAAACCAGTTTGGGATATCTGTCTATATAATGATGATCAAAGCAAGAGATACAACAAGTAATGAAATACAATGGAACCTGTATACGTAGCAAGATCCTCACGAGCCTTGCCACAAGAACCAGAGAAAGAAGTGCCCAAACTGTGGTGCGCCCTCTACCTTTGTTGCCCTCTGCACTGAACTGAAGTGCCCTAGCTCATCAGTAACCCAATGAAGAAATCCTTCCACAGGAATGTCCTCTCCTGTGTTGCCTCTTCACTGAAACTGTTAGAGCTCGAATCCTCGAAGCAGATCTGCTACCAGGTAACTGCTAGTCCTCTCAACATGTGCGCCCTCCTCCTAGCAAAAATGATCACCATAAATAAACAGAGCCAGATCCTGAATGTCTCTCTCCACAGAAACAAGCGCCCAAGCTCTTCTCTCCCTATGCATTAGATCTCATCTCAATCTGACAAGACCTCCTCCTTTAATGAGCAAATGAAGGAAACAGAGTGCGACCTCTTCCTCAAGATGCGCCCCTCCTCCATGAAAATGATCCCTCTCAGAGATGGAAGCTATGGCTCCATGGAAATGCTCTCCATGCAAGCTCAAACCAACCTCAAGCTTCTCTTCAAGTTCTCAAGGGTTCTACTCAAACCCTCATGAAGTGCGCCCTCCTTCTCCTCAAGAAATGTGCCCCCCTTCTCTTCTCCAAAAACTCTCAAGTGAAGAATGAGTCTCAAAAATATCTTTACCCTCTCTTTAGCCTCCTCATGCCAACCCTAAAAGATCAATCGCCTAGATTAGATCTAGCCAAGTCTAATCAATGCGTGAGATCAACTCCAATAATCTCACTAAGGAAACCCACTTTCCTTAGTTTCTTTATGTCTATTAATTCACCTACATTGTGAATTAATCGTCACTTTATGACTTAAATGACATATTTCACTTTTGACTTAAAACTCTTAAGTCAAAGTGAAATTAGAATCATAAAGTAAAGTACAAGGGTAATAGTCTTCCCCCTTTGTGCTTAGAGACTCATAAGCACATGGGGACCACTTTCCAAGGTACCCAAATCTCAACATGTTTTACTTGTTCATATTGAAGGTATATTACTTGTTTAAACCCTAGGAGGGGAGCATAAGGTGTTTCCTCCTCTCTCTAGTTTATTTCATCCATTAATTGTTAAGGAAATCTTGTCTAGGGCAAACTCCTAAATCCCTAAAGTGCTAGCACTTTAGGGGTTTGTTTCTAGAAGCTTGTTGCTATTATTTTTTTAAGAATCCAAGGAAGGAAAAGAATTTGCTAGAGCCCAAAAAAGCTTGCGCTCTAGCAAATTCCTCTCCTAAGGCTTGAAGTTTAAGGCCCTAAGGTGCTAGCACCTTAAACTTCACCCCATTTCGTTAGACATTGCTATCATTATTCTCCAAGTTACATTCATAATGCTGTTGTAAATGATTCCATAGCCCAAAAGGCACTAGTTTCATTGCTCTTGTGAAGGAATTTGATCAAACAAACTTTCAAACATCATTCTCTAAAGCTTTCACTAACTTTTTCTAACTCTAGCTTAGCTTAAACTACTAACTTTATTGCTGCTGTTGCAAAACACTGCTATAGCCATCTAATTTACTTAAATTTGCTGCATAAACCAGCCTAACATTAGCTTAATTCATTTCAGAAATTGCTTGGAATGGTTGATAATTGATATTGGATAAATGCTAAGTTTTCATTGTCTTTTCTTGCAATTCTGAGCTAAATTTCTTGTGGCTGTTACAAAATGCTATTTGCTGTTGTAGACTGTTAGTTTGCTGCAATTTTGTATCAGCTAGCATACATTTTCATTGTCTACTGTCTCTTGAGGTATTATTATCATACTGGTCCTTGGAAATTGCTATATATATGCTATATTTGTTCTTGTTCCAGGCAGGTACCCAAAATACTCCCATTTGCCTCAATTCCACAATCATAAACCTTTGACTTAGGTAACCAGTGAGAGGGTGCTCCAAGCTTGGCTATATCACTTGCTATCTGATCCCTTGAGGTTACTGGGGACACCTCCCTTGTTGAGATTATGTACCTTGGGAGGTGTTCTCCATGTGTTTGTGAGCTCCTAAACACATGTGGGAAGTACTATGTACTTTGTGCCTTGTATTTTATGTCTAATTTCACTTTGACTTAGGAGATTTAAGTCAAAAGTGAATTTTGGTCATTTATGCCTAAAATGACTATTAATTCACTTTGTGGGTGAATTAGGAGACATAAAATGAACTTAGGGAACTTAACCCAAGGTGGGTTTGAGAGTGAGATTATTATGGGATGATCTCAACCTTTGATTAGACTTGAGATGGGATGATCTCAACCATCTATTTTTTTAGGTTTCCTTATGGAGTTTCAGGAGGGGCACAAGGGAGGTGTAGGAGCTCATTCACTCATTTGTTCACTTGGAGAGTTTGAGAGAGCATGAGCATGAGGTTTCAGGCATATTGTGAGGCTAGCGTGGGTGCTCCTTTCCATGGAGATAGCCAACAGGCTTAGGGCCTTGTTTATTTAGTGGGAAGATTCTTGCTTGGAGGAGGGCACACTTGGTGAGGAGGGCGCTTCATGAGTAGGGAGGACATTCAAAGCTCAGATTACAGTGAGGTTTGTTTCAGAGGGAGGCTACTCATCAGTATCAAAGTACTTTGGAGGGGTTTCTTGATCAGAGCTTCCAGTTGGCTTTTGGCTCCAGTTCAATGGTCTTGTCAGCATTTATGGAGGGCGCACCATCCTAGGGCGCTCTTGCTTCAGTTGGAATAGTGTTGCAGCTTGGATCAAACTGCTATTGTATTAGGTTCATCTATATATTGTACTTGCTGTATTCCACCTTCTATTCTCCTCATATATACATATGTACTCCAAACTGGTTTTCCCCAGGGGTGTTTTATCCAGGGTCATGTGGACCAAAAATACCTGTGTTCATTTTCATGTATGTTAGAGTGTAGAACTACTGTATTTTCAGCTGTAAAGATCTCTAGGTGTGTTGCATTTATTTTGGTATGCATGTGCTAACCCTTGGTGACTAAAACTACATGCTAGAGCACCTAAATTGCTAATGTAACCATAACAAATCAGCAAAGAAGTTCCTGAACTGTTGGCTGTCTTAAAACAGCAGCAAAACCTTCATTGACAGTTGAAACTTAGAGCCAACTTGAGGTCAAAGACAAGCCTAGTTGGTAGCTTGATAGGACCTGAAAAATCTTCATCCCCTGTGGTGGACCTCATCCATCACTAAAACATGGGGATTTCCTACTAAGGTGACAATGGTGGGTTATCATGTAGTTACACGGATTTGGGGACTTGTGTTGGGGCTTTGGCATAAGTACAAATCCCACGATAACAGGTCTAAAATGGGTCTCACAAGAAAAAATATGGTTGATGAGTTGGAATTCAAAAACTAATAGAATTTTAAGAAATTAGATCAGCGATAATCGTTGAGTTGGAACTATAGAAGTCAAAAATGATGTGTCATATTTTTATTTAGCAATAGCGAACTACATATAAACCTTACCTTGGCTAAGATTTTGGTAAGATCATTTTGAGATATGATAATATTCTTGAAATAATAAATATTGAGTATAATTCAAATCATAATGTAGTCACTTTGAAATATGATAAACATTTTATATTATTCATTGTTTTAATATATATATATATATATATATATATATATATATATATATATATATATATATATATAACTAATTCTATAATATAGTATATTATATATTTTAACTCATTAATTGTAACTCATTGTAACTAATGAGTTATAATATATTATATATTATAACTCATTAGTTACAACTTACAACGAGTTACAACTAATGAGTTATAATATATAATATACTATAGTACATAATATAACTAGTTAGTTGTTATATATTATGTAATATAACTCATTATAATATATAATATATAATAATTAACTATTAACCAGTTATCAACTATACTATATGTTATATATAATATTTAATAATTAATCAATTGTATTATATATAATAATGAATTATCAATTATATAAAATATTTATAAGTATATACTATTGTTTTTTAAAAATTTGTTACTACTATTATAATTATATTATTTAATCATAATTTTTTTTTTTTAATTTTAAATTTATTTTTAAGTATATAAAAAAGGTAATAGTATATTTAATCAATTATGAACTATTCTAAATAAAATATAATATAAATCTAAATATTTTGGCACTACATCATTTATTGTGTGCACAATAATCTGAAAATTTTATTAATATTTTTTACTTTCATCTCTTAAGTCTGCACTAACCCAACTTACTTGGCAACTATCACTAATAAGACAATATAGAATAACCTTTACTAGATAACACCTCTAACTTAAAGTGATGTGGCATATGTTTAGTGTGATGTGGCATATGCTTTCACTATTTTAATATTTTCTTTAGGAGGTCCATTTTAAACCGCAATTTACTCTAATGTGGGGCGAGGAGATAATATCACATAAGCTGAAAGCCCCTTGGACTCTACCTGTTTGCTGGGTAGACATCATTTGATGCCAAAACAAAACTGCAAGGGGCTGAACCCTCAAGGCTGTTCACTACCCACTTGGCCGCTAGAATACTGCACTTGGTGGCAACATCAATTACACCAAGGCCCCCCTAGTCCTTGGGCATAGTACACACAACCCATGGGACCAAAGGAAGGTCCCTCTCTTCAATGTACTTGAACCATTGGTATGATCGCAAAATTTGCACAAGCTCTCAAATTTGGGCCCTGCTAGGGAACAAACAAGAAACATAATAGACATGTGAAGCTTGAAGAATGTGGGCAACAACAGTGAGCTTCCGAACAAAGGGGAGGTCTTTGCGATGCCAAACATGAAGTTTTCTCTAAAGCCTCTGAGGACACCAATCCCACATATACATTGGCGGTAGACCCATCCCTAAAGGAATACCCAAATACCTCACAATCACCTTGGGTTGAATATATGTCCTAGCTGCAGGGTCCTAGTCTGGTGGAGAATCTATCCAAACCAACCAAAAATATGTCATGTGATCACTGACCACAACTCTTGATGCAGAACAGGAAGTATCCAAGCATGCTAGGACCCCATCCAATGAACCCTGATTAGCAATCACAAAGAGAAGAGAATCATCTACAAGGTGGTTATTAATCATCTTTGAATTTTTCGGGAGCATTACACCTCGAACCTTCCTTGCAACAAAAGCAGTCTCTAGCAAGTAAAACAAAGCATTGGCTGTGAACACATACATATAAGGAGCTAGAGGACATCCTAATGAATGGACCGATGCAAGAAAACCTGTGGGGACAAGGCATTAGTGATTGAAACAAAGGTTGAAGCATTGGTGAAGAGGGTGTTGACCATGGCAACCCAACACGGTCCAACACCCAAACAAGTAAGCATCTTCGAAATGAATGACCTGTCCACCTAATCATAAAGCTTGTCAAAGTTAATTTTTGAAAAAGGGTTTGCTTCCCATGCTTTTATAGAAATTGTGATGATCTTAACATCCAAGATACAACTCCCAATGGTGACAACAGGGAAATAATGCTTGTAGGATAACAAGGGGAAAATTATTTTAGACATCTTTCATTCATCGGTTCAAAGACAACCATGGGGTAGAATGACTATTGTGGGAGCTATAAGGAATGACAATAGCAAGGAAACACTGCATATATATATGCTTTTTAATCATATAGAAAAATGCGTTATTATTTTATTTATATTTTTCCCAATATGGCAATTCCTCCAATATTACACAGACCTTGTCTATCAACATGAAGAAGAATTCTAGCCACCAACAAGGGATTTGAATGTCTGCACACCAAGGGATGTTTATTGCTATGGGTAAAATGAAATTGGATAGAGGCAGACAAGGTCAGGACCATATTTGACACCTCTTCTGAGAAATCTTGTGGTAGCCACGGGATGCCATAGGCATTCATAAAAAGGGGGGACAAGAAGTGTTATCAGAATAGGCTAGATTGAATCGGGACCGACTGATCGAGACCAGTGCACCTTTGGCAGGGTCCAAATTGATGGTCGAACCAAACTAGTAGGATGGTTTTGATGTGGACCAACCCTTGTCCAAACCTCTTCCAACCCTTATCTTGCCCTCATTTGACTAGTGTTTCAATCCTGATTTCCGGTCAGTTCCTGTCTAGCCCCCAATCGGTTTGGGTTTGAGTTTTGATAACTTTGGCCCATATTGACTAGGACATAAATAATACTTAATAAATGTGAATGATATAATGATTGGAGATATGCAACGAGGAAGATTGTCATATTTATACAAGAGACGTGACCTATACTGATGGACATGTGCCTACATAATAATAATTAAGTATAATGCTTGTAATTTGGTATTAAAATGTTCAACGAATCTTGTTACTGGATTCAAATGGAGGATCCACATAGCCCAAGGAGGATACAAATGAATCCTTCTAGGATTAATAAACAACAACAAAAAAGTCCAAGGGCGTTTTTAAGAGAGGAAAAGCCCTCCTGTTCATTTTGACATTACACATGTAGTGAGAGACAAGTGAGGGGTTTTTCTTGGGCATTGCAGGTGATTTTGAGAAAAACTAATCCAACAATGGTGTTTATTCAGACTTGTTCTCATAATTATTTGTGGGGAGTGCTTTCTTCAACATTGGGAGCAAATTGAGGAAAAAAACATTTTTAGCAGCTTTGTCTATACAGACTTGAGCTCAAATTTCTTTGTGGGCAGCTTGTTTCAACTTGCTTTGCAGTAGAGACAGATGATGAAAATTCAAATGACCATAACCTCTTGTGCTAAAGTGTCCTGTTGTTTTGTCTACTATTGGCTATGGAGCCATGTGACTTTGCCTGTTTATCATCAATTGGCCTATAAAGGCCTTGCACCTTCACACACATTGTAATCATATTCATTTTTCATTTATCTAATGCAAGGTATCTCTCATTTCAGAAAATGACACCTAGGTGTGGATTATGCTTCATGATCTCACTGACTGAAAGCAAATTTTTCTCCAAACCAAGAATATAGAAAATATTCATTTTTATTTGGACATTGCCTTTACCTTCCACTAAGTTCTCTCTCCATCGCCGACTACTAGTGAGTAAGATTTGGTCTTATCTTCTACAAAATCAATAAATCAATCTTTGTAGTTAGCATATATCTAGAAGCTTCTGAATCAATATAACAATCATCAAACTTACCAGCATTTGCACCCTTGTTTCCTGCTATAAAGGAATGTAACTCTTCTTCTTTGTGCTTTTCAATGTTGGCCCGATCCTTTCTGGATTTGTTCCCTTTTTTGGATTGTGGGTATTGGTTATGTTTTCATCCCACAATGTTTTCTACATACTTCACCTACATGGACAAATTTTCTGCAATAAAAAAACTATTTCCTTACCAGATTTATTCTTACCTGACACTTTGGTTCCATATTTTGGTTTGCCAAACTTGCCTTTTCCTTTCAACTTTGCTGCAAGCACAGTGTCTGAAGATTTGCCAGCACTACGAATGCCAAACTACTTCGTCCATCTATCTTTTTGAAGCAATTTGTTGCACAACTGCTCAAATGTAATCTCAGTGGATTTTGATGTGACAATAGAAGAAATTCAAGTCTCCTTGAGGCTGCCACCACAGGTCTATTCTGTGACTGATTTAGGACTGTTTAAAGGTCTGTTCTGTGACTGATTTAGGACTGTTTAAAGGTCTGTTCTGTTAATGTTTATGCCATTATTATAGTTCTTTGCATTTCAATAGATAAGAGCATCATAAGAACAAGATCACTGAGAAATACACATTCACAAGAGACACAACATTTATCCTGGAAAACCCTCTAGGGGAAGAAAACCCAGCAAAAACTTCCTTATCATAAATTGTTAATACAATGTTCAAGAGATAACTCAAACCAATACAGATAGTCCTCTCCAAGAGATGCGCCACTCTTCTTCTCCTCTCTCCAACTGGTAATTGCAGCTTGCCTCATAAGAGAATGAGCAAGTGAGTTGTGTGATAAAGTGAGGCGCTAGCCTCCTATATATACAAGACTAGCACGTGTGAAAGGGTTTCACTGGCAGGGCCGACCTCTCACTCTGGGTGGGTAAACCCACCTTTAATTTAATTCTGGGTCTCAATAATAACTGCTGGGGCCGACTTCTTATTCTACCTATTACAATTGTTCGATGACCAATCCGCAAAAGGGGATTTGGTCCTAATACAATTACCGACATGATTAATCCACAATGGGGATTAATCCGATGAATAAAATAACAATAATAATAAGAATACTCTTTGTAGTTACATTATTTCAACACTCCCCCTTAACAAGAAGGGTCTTCTTCAACAACATCAGGTGAGAGAGGTCTGCATCATCAGTGGCATCAGGAGAACAGTATCGTCAATATCATCTTGAAACATTGGCTAGCATATTTACGAGTCATCGGAAGTTTTCTTCATCGACAACATCATCATTCTCGAAAGAATGCCATCATCATCTGCATCAAAATGTATCAATAAAACTGATACCTCATCACAACACTAGGCTAGCACATCATAGTACTACACTGGCTCAATGTCACAGCGGTTAAGCTGGTAGCTCAATTTCAGTCACATCTTGCTTTACGTCTAACAACGAGGTCAGAAGCAAGGAATCATCTTGCTTTACATCTAACAACTAGGTCAGAAGCAAGGAATACATCATCATCTCGCTTTACGTTTAACAACTAGGTCAAAAGCGAGGAATCATCTTGCTTTACGTCTAACAACGAGGTCAGAAGCAAGGAACACATCAACATCTCGCTTTATGTCTAACAACGAGGTTAGAAGCGAGGAATCATCTTGCTTTACATCTAACAACGAGGTCAGAAGCAAGGAACACATCAACATCTCGCTTTATGTCTAACAACGAGGTCAGAAGCGAGGAATCATCTTGCTTTACGTCTAACAACTAGGTCAGAAGCAAGGAAGCATCTTACTTTACGTCTAACAGCGAGGTCAGAAGCAAGGAACACACAACGTCATGCTTTACGTCTAACAGCGAGGTTAGAAGCAATGACTCATCTTGCTTTATGTTTAACAGCGAGGTCAGAAGCAAGGAACACACAGCGTCATGCTTTACGTCTAACAGCGAGGTCAAAAGCAATGACTCATCTTGCTTTACGTCTAATAGCGAGGTCAGAAGCAAGGAATATAT
>JASDQU010012268.1:167375-188416 GCA_032191745.1 Picea mariana
AAAGGGGATTTGGTCCTAATACAATTACCGACATGATTAATTCACAATGGGGATTAATCCAATGAATAAAATAACAATAAGAATAAGAATAATCTTTGCAGTTACATTATTTCAACATTAATGAGAGGAGTTCGGATTGGTACCCTGTACAAGTTGTTAGGGAATGTTGACTCGAATGGATGCAACAATGTCATTTCTCCTAAAATTGACTTGATTGCAAATCTACTCGACTTGATGTCGATACAACTCGACTTGTCTCAAGATAAGTTAGTTCAAATCGACTCAAAAAGACATGATGAACTTGACCCAACCATGTTATGGCACGAGAGGATGGGACACATTGGAGAAAAAGAACATAGAGCTATAAAAAGAAAAGGTATGGTCAAATTTTTTTCCTGAATGTGGTTTAGAAGTTGACTTTTATGAACATTGCATATATGGGAAACAAAGTTGGGTTAGGTTCCCATCTAGAGTGACAAGGGAAAATGGGATTCTAGAATTGGTGCATAGTGACGTGTTTGGCCTGGTTATAGTGCCTTCACTTGGTGGATCCCTATATTATGTCTCCTTCATAGATGATGTTTCCAAGAAGACATGGATATATTTCCTGAGGAAGAAATCAAAAGTTTTTGAGAGATTTAGGGAGTTTAAAGATCTTGTGGAAAACCAAACAGAGAAGAGGATTAAAGTGTTGAGGACTGAAAATGGTGGTGAATTATGTGGAAAGGAATTTGATCAGTTCTGTAAGTAGTGTGGCATAGCATTCCAAAATACCACACCATATACCCATATACCCCACATAAAAATGGAGTTGTCGAGAGAATGAACAGAATGTTGATAGATAAGGCAAGGAGCATGCTTAGCGGTGTCGGGCTCGCACAAAAATTCTGGTTGGAGGTAGTCGAGACTGCAAGATATCCGGTGAATATGTCTCCTTAGTCAGTATTATTTGACGCAACTCCAAATGAGGTATGTTCTGGTAAGAAGCCTTCGGTGGCACATCTCAAAGTATTTGGTTGTGATGCATTTGTGCATGTTCCCAAGGAAAAGAGGATCAAGTTGTACAAGAAGGAAATCAAATGTATTTTTATTGAATACAAAGAAGGGATGAAAGGATATAAGCTCTGGGATCCTGCATCAAGGAGAACAATGTATAGTTGAGATATGGTATTCAGATAAGTTAGAAGTAAATTTGAGCTTGAGGAAGTTGTTCAGATTGAGAAAAATCTTGATACGGTGTGGTTTGAACTAAGGAACGAAGAATATGATCCAGATGAGTCGACTGAATCTGAGGAAGAGGTGGAACAATTGACTATGGTAGTAAGGAGTTCTGAGAGAGTAAGAAAACCAGTCAAATGGTATACTAGTTCACCTGACTTTCATTCCGCATTCATGCTAACTTCCATCGACGATGAGCCCAAGTCGATCGGTGAGGCAATCGACTCAACATAGGGTAAACTCTGGAAGGACACCATGGTAGAAGAGATGGAATCCATGTACAAGAATGAGACATGGGATTTAGTCAAGTTACGTAGTGGAAGGAAGCATGTCGGTAGCAAGTGGGTGTTCAAGAAGAAGATGAACGTTGAAGGACAAGTCAAGAAGTTCAAACCTTGACTCGTAGTGAAAGGATATTCCCAAGTCGAGGGAGTCGACTTCGGTAATATTTGTTCCCTTGTTGCAAAACTAACTTCCATTAGAGTACTAATGTCTTTGGATGCAACATTCAATTTGGAGATAGAAAATATGGATGTGAAGAAAACGTTCCTACATGGGGACCTAGAAGAAGAAATCTACATGAAAAAACCTGAAGGATTTGTAGTAAAGGGAAAGTAAGAGTTGGTGTGAAAACTCAAAAGATCCCTTTATGGTCTAAAACAATCGCCAAGGATGTGGTACCAAAAGTTTGACACTTACATCCTTAGTTTGGGATTTGTGAGAAGCAAAGTTGATCACTGCATATATTCCAAGGAAGAAGGTGGGTGTTTCATATATGTAGCTATGTATGTTGATGACATGTTGTTGATTGGAAACATCATGGATGCAATAAAGAAGGTGAAGAATAAGCAATCCTCCAAGTTCGACATGAAGGATCTTGGTGCAACTAACTTCATTCTTGGAATGGAGATTAAGAGAGATCGATTCACTAGAGATCTCTGGTTGAATCAGATGAAGTATATTGAATCAGTTCTGAAACAATTCAACATGCAAGATTGCAAAATGGTGAAGGTGCCAATTCCAGTGGGAGAAAGGCTTACTGTTGAACAGTGTCAAAAGACATGGGAAGAGATAGAGGACATAGCACATGTTCCCTATGCAAGTGTTGTTGGTAGTCTAATATATGTGATGCTCTGCACTTGACCAGACATTTCCCATGCAGTGGGAGTGTTGAGCAAGTACATGTCAACACATGGAAAGGAGAACTTGATAGTTTTCAAGAGAGTATTCAGGTATTTGTGTGGAACAAAGGACTATGTTATATGCTACCAAGGAAAACGTGGAGGTGACAGTCGTAAATTAGATGTACATGGATTTGTAAACACCAACTGGGTTGGAGATCTAGATCGACAGAGGTCGACTAGCTGATATGTCTTCAAGATGTTCGGTGGAGAAATAAGTTTGATGAGTAAGCGACAGGAGGTTGTATCCTTGTCGACAACAAAATTTGAATACATGGTGGCCACTCATGGAAGCAAAGAAGCGGTATGGCTTCAAATATCGTGTTCAAGAATCGAGTTTGGGAAGAGAGTTATGAAGGTGAATTGAGATAGAGAAAGCACAATATTTATGGAAAAGAACCACGCTTATCATTCAAAAAATAATCACATAGATGTACAATACCATATTGTAAGAGATATGGTGGAAAGTAACAAGGTTCTATTGGAAAAAGTAGACACGTTGGAAAACATAGCAGACTCGTTGATCAACTCTGTGAGTGTTGTGAATTTCTCTTGGTGCAGAGAGGCACTGGGTGTTGTTTCCCTGGGTTTGTGATCGAAAGTTTAGGAATCTCCTATTTCATCAGAGAAGACAACAAGTGGGAGAATTTTGGGTTGTTATATTCTTTGCAGTGAAAGTCTAGTCGAGGTGAATTGACTGGTGGTCGAAGTCGAGGTAGATCGAAAGCAAGTTGAAGGTCGAGGGAGTTGACCAGGTAAAGTTGAAGTCGAAGATATCAACGGCAAGTCAACCAAAAAGAGGTTGAAGTGCGGGCATGAGATGACTGACTAGATACCGAATCAAGGTTGACTGGTATTCTACTAGTAAACCTGACTTGGGGTCGACTGTAACAAAATCCTTGGTTTTGCGTGATTTGTAGCCAATGATATGCATGGATCTGTAACCATTTTTGAGCACCAATATTTAGGGTTTTTCATGTTCTAAAGCCTATAAATAAGTGTGTTGTAAGGCCAAAAAGGATTTTGTTGTAAGGTGATCATAGAATTCACTTTTCAAGGTTAATGCATGTGTAAGTGTAGGTTGTTAACCATGCATATGTAAGCCGAATTGGCTACAGGGTTTTTATTTCCTATGCAAGAGACACCTCAGAAGAAGAAATCTCACAAGGGAGGAACTGTGGTCAAAACTGAACCCTCAAACATGCACCTATTTGATGCAGAGCCAATGGTTAGGGAATTTTTTCAAAGGGTGGGTTGCCTCTTGTTTTTCAAAAACATGTAGAGGGAACATCCTGAAGTGTCAAGGAAATTTTTCTTACATTTTTATGGCCTTAAGATTAAGGTAGGAGACCTTGAGTTTGAGGTTTCTGAAGCCTCCATTGTAGCAACCACATTGATTCCTAATACTGGTGAGAGGTGGTTTAAATCCATGACCTTAAATGTTTCCTTCTCAAAGTACTTCCTCAAACCAAATTATCAGACAAACAACTTGTCCAAGGGAGTGCCTAGAATTCATCTAGTTGAAGATTTTGACAAGATGTTGAAGATCATCTAGAGATACTTTACATGTGAGGGAATATTTAATATGTTATACCAGTACCATATAAGGATTTTGCTTCATTTTACTGGTAAAGATGAAATGAATATCCCTTTCTACTTGTTGAGGAGCATGGGGAAAATGTCTGATAGAGTCCAAGACAAGTCCAAGGTTGTGGACACAAGTGTCTTTCACTATGGATTGATCAGGATGTTGGTGATGGAAGAATTGAAGAAGAGGAACATTCCTTGGGAAAAATTCATTGTTTCTGCTCATATGAATTTGGACATAGATTTAACTCCTTAGTCAAAGATGCAGATTCCTTTGCCATCTACTAGTACTGCTCCAGCAGGAACAAACAAGAAAAGAAACAACAAAGCCCCTACTCAAGACCAAGAGGTCATCATGGAAATTGAATAAACAAAGAGGGAGGCTTATCATTCTCCATAGAGAGACTTTTCACCTCCTTCTGCAACAAAATTGGAATAGGTCCCTTCATCCACTAAAGCCACGACTAAGAAGGGAAGAAAAATGCATTTCTCTTCACCTTCTCCAGCAGCTAGCACAAAATTCAGGAAGCCTTTTACTAGATCATCAGCTCTCAAGGAGGTTGTTGAAGCACAATTCCTACCCAAGGTTTCAATTCTAAAGAAAAAGAAATATAAGGAAAAAGTCATTGAGAAGCCTATTTATGTGATAGACAGAGCCCCTATGTAACAGAAATATGAAGGTGAAGCCATGAAGAAGGTTGTTGAGGTTATCAACATCAACACTCGACCTAGAAATCACACCTTTAAAAGATTGATTAGACAACTCAGGGAGGCAAGGAAAGAGGTTGCTCGTTTGAAAGAAGAAGGTTTATCTGAAAGAATTAATATGAATGAGCTTATGTATATGTACAACAACACCCTTGAATTGGTAATATTTGCAGCAAGAAGAGCCCTGCCTCTCCATAAGCAACTTAAGAACCTCTATAGGAAAAACAAAGTCTTTCAGTCTCAAAATAGAAAACTCAAGGTAGAAGTTGCCATTGAAAGAGATAAACTAGTAGAGAAGAGGATCACTCCTACAGTCAAGAAGACCACCCCTTCAATGAGGAGGAGTGCTAGGTTGATGAAATAGTTGGGGGATATAAGCTTCATTTTTTAGAGTGGTCTCTTTTTGCAAGAGTAAGTGATCACGGATGTATTTTTTTTGCCACCTATACAGGCATCTACAGGATCCTAACCTATCATCTCAAGTTTTGGTTCTTTCCAAAAGATTAGTATCATCATACAAAAAGAGCACAGACATTTCGTAGCGCCATGGCGTTGCAAAATCGTCTATATAAGATGTCCTGCCATTTTGTTACCTAAAGTGCTACGAAAGATCCTAGCTGAAGTACATAGTAGCACTACCATCTCTGCAAAAAGATACCAAATATCCTAATATGAACTTAATGGTGGCGCTACAAATTCTGCAGGACTGTGTCACAATGGCACTACCAATTTTGCAGGATCATTTCAACAACGATGCTACCAATTTCGTAGAGGTTTTTTGAGGTGTGGTGTTATCGATTTTGCAGAGGCTAATTCAAGATGGACGCTGCGGAATTGCACAACAGGATAGGCGCTACAAAAAATACAGGCCTGTTTTGGATTGACGCTACGAAATGTGCATAGGTATTTTGCAAGAGCACTACAAAACTCGCTACCCAACGCACTATTGAATGGAACTACGAATTGACACCTGAAATCAAGGAGTTTAAATTCATCACTCTTGTGGGTGGCTAATGATGTGGAGAAGAGCGAGTATCATAGATGGAATAATGGTGACAACATACACCCCTGGAGGACACTTGGCATGGAAAGGAATGCGCATCAAGGGAGACAATGTCATTTAAATCTTGTTGGATTGGTTTCCAACATGTTTCCTTTTTTACAAATTTTTTTTAAATAGTTGTTAGCACATGTGTTAGATTTCATAACTAATTTGGAGAATCCTATGGGAGGAAGGCCAACTTGCACCTCTAGTTGTTTCCTTCCCTTTTTTTTATAAATACATTTTCCAAATGATTAAGAAGGTTCGAATGGTTGAGCTGGGCTCCCTTATTGTAATATTTTGATTAAGAAGACTGGTTCTCTGGTTATATACTAGACTTGAGAATTTTTTATTAATATAAGTCAGTTTCTCTTATTCCATCTTCTTGCCTCTTATACTGAAGTTTCCATGATTGAATGATTCACATGAGATTTTTATAGTTGTATTATGACGAATGTTTGATTATAGTAAAAATATGATGTTCTTCAGTGTTTTTTAAACTTTGAATTCAAGAAGATCTTGTGTTTGAGTTTTTCCTCCTTAGGTTTCTTGAAGACCTGATGTCAATAGTAGACCTCTACACTTCCCTCACCAACGTCTTCCTTTTATTCAATTTTACTCCCATTTACTGACTAAAGTTGATCAAGACCTCAATTTCTTATGCATGCTAGCCCAAATTTCTAAGTTAAAACATTATTATCCTGATTCTTGTCCATTTGACCTTTTAAACACTCATTTACATTTACACATACTCTGATGGGTATTGGGCTTATCTTCTCTGCAATCTGAGGGTGATTCCTAGTGCTATCAGGTTGTATCAGTTTTGATGATGATGATGTATTAGTATCGATGATAGTAACCATGACATGTTGATTCTCTTATTTATATTCAAGTAACAATGACAAGAGCCCATATGAACAATGGAAGGGAAGACCAGTGAATGTCAAACACTTTAGAGTGTTTGGAAGAATATGTTACATAAAAAGAGAAGATAACAAGATTGGAAAGTTTGACTCTCAGGTTGATGAAGGCATATCGGTTGGATAATCAAGAAAAATCAAGGAATACAAATGATACAACCTAAGACTCAACAAAATAGTGGAAAGCATCAATGTAAAGATTGATGAAACAAATGTGTTGAAGACTAGAGAAGAAAGCATAAATTCAAAAGAGCAGGAAGCAGAACTAAAAGAAGAAGAAGTATAAGAAGAAGAAGAACCAGAAGAGAAGCAACCAAAAGCATAGCAAGAAGAAAAAGAAGACAATCATCAATATATCCAGACACTTAAATGTTGGTGTTAGATTAATTGGGTTGGTTGTCATTGATGCCAACCCTTGAAGAAAGTCCAGTAGCAAATTCAGGTAGCACAAAGGTTTCGGTAATGGACCCAAGTTTGTTTGATGGATAATGGTATGAGTTTTGATATATTTGCAGGAAATAATATTCTATATGTATATTAAATGTCATGTCATTTCCAGTGGTATGTGGAACGTCACATAACTCCTCATGCTTAGAGAGTTATGGCCATGTGAAGTTGGAGAACCCTCATGAGTCATCTAGAAGACCCAAAAGGTCAAAGTGGTTGCAAAGAAGAAATTATTTAAATAATAAAGTGAAGTGATGAGTGTACTATAAGTCAAAGTGGATGCCAAAGAAATTGTTTAAATAATAAAGTTAATGGAAAATTTATTAATTGTGGAAAGTGGTTAAGTTAAGTGGACAAGTGGTTAGAAGTGGGTTAGCCCTAAAATAAGGAAAGTGGGTTAAGATGATTAGAAGGTAAAATTATTTAAATAATAAAGTTAATGGAGAACTTACTAATTGTGGAAAGTGGTTAAGTTAAGTGGACAATTGGTTAGAAGTGTGTTAGCCTTGAAATAAGGAAAGTGGGTTAAGATTATTAGAAGGTAACCCCTTGAGGAAGCTACGTCAAAGTATAAATAAGAGGCAAGGGTCTCTCATTAAAATACACTTGAGAATATTGAATATATACAAGTGAATGAGGTAACCAAAGAATATCTAAGGTGAATTTCAGAGGGAAGGTGAAGTAAAGAAGGCCGAAATTCAAGGGAGGATAAATTCTTTTGATGATGCTTTCTAAGGTATGTTATTTACAAGTCATCTCACCATTTTCACAATAATTTTTTTTATAGAATGATTCAGATCACAAAATATAGAGGCCATTGAGGAAACATATCCAAGTAGCTGTGATAAAAATTTCATCTTTTGGGTCGTTTCATTTTTGGAGTTACACTTTGTGGAAAACAGGGTTTGTGGCTAGTCCTGAAACTAGTCTAAAACAAGTGTTTCGGGTAAAAACGTCATAACTGCTTCATAAGAGATCCAAATTCAGTAAGACAAAATGTATTGGTTAGAATGCAGTGTTTAGTATTATGTGTACCATTTTCGCATCCATACAACAAATATTCTGTGCGGGGCATGCTCTACAAGTTTGCTCTCTATAATAAGCCAGAATTCAACAAGGTATGCCATTTTTGCTATAAATACTTTTCTGAGAGGTTCCAAGTAGTGAAACCTAGAGAAATTGCATAAAAGACATTGAAGAACATTGATTACTATTTTCATATCTTTATTTAGTACAAGTACATAGTTATGATTATTTCAAGTTAGGGTTGTTGACTAATCCAAAATTAGTCATGTGAGACTAAAGTAAAGTTTGATGAAGATGTTAATCTCTTGTTTTTAAAGTTAATGAAGGTTTGCAAGTATGTGATCATATACACTAGGTTTATTACAGAGTTACAAATCAGATTTGTATGATGAAATTGACGAGGGATTTTGGTTGAGGTACATGTTGGGTACATGGTTGAGACAAGTAGTTGATGAGTTGGCACATACATGAGGTGTATAGTTGATGATGTTGGTACATCTTGATGAGTTGTAGTTTATGTGTATTTGATACATTATTGGTACATATTTGGTGCATGTTTTATGCACTCGTTGATGGTACAGTTTGAGGTACAGGTCAGTGCATGTTTGATGCACTTGTTTATGGTACAGATTGATTATAGGTTGTTTGCTACATATTGGTACAGGTTGTTTGGTGCAGGTTGATTGGTACAGGTTTACAACAATATATCTCACATTGATAGTGTGACATTGGTTCCATCATTCTACTTATATTTCAGGGTGGTTGGATGGGGAAAGGATAGGTGGTTGTAGTCACCTTCTAGTTGTAGCCAGAGAACATAGGGTGTTGTAGCCTCCTTCTGGTTATATCCAGAGAATTGGGGAGTAGGAGCTTCCCTCAAGTTGTAGCCTGAGAAACTAGGGGGTTGGAGCCTCCTTCCAGTTGCAGCTGGAAAACAAAGGAAGTTGGTGCTTCCAATGAATGTAATTCTTAAAGACATATAAGAAAAAACATTACGTGGTTTTCTCCCGCTTTGGGTTTTCACGCAAAAACACCGGTGTATTATGTATGAGTATGATTGTTCATTTATTCATTGTTTATTTACTCTGCAACTATTGGATGATAATGATACATTGATATAACACTTGCATTTTATGTCTAAAAAGGATTAAATTTCTCTATTACTGATTCACCGCCCCTCTCAATAATCCAACAAGAATCATCCACCAGAACAAATTATTGGGGATAAAATGTAGGAATAGAAACCCAAAGAAGAAAACACATCTAGCACTAATATCCACAATTGATCTAAGAAGCTTTGAGGAATCAAGCAATGATGAATATTGGATCAAGGCCATGGAAGAAGAACTTAATCAAATAGAGAATAATGAAACATGGGAACTAGTTCCAAGACCAAAGGACAAAAATGTGAATGGTACAAAATGGGTGTTTAGAAACAAACTAAATGAAGATGGACAGGTAACCGGAAACAAAGAAAGGTTAGTATGTAAGGGATATGCTCAAGTTGAAGGAATAGATTTTGAAGAAATCTTTGCTCATGTTTCCAAAATGGAAACAATCAGAATGATCTTGGCCTATGCATGTTCCAAATGAATCACAGTCTATCAGATGGACGTAAAATCATATTTTCTAAATGGAGAATTAGAATAAGAAGTGTACATCGAACATCCAAAATGGTTTCTTCTATCATAAAGGGAAGATTATATTTGTAGATTTAAGAAATCTTTGTATGGACTCAAGCAATCCCCTAGAGACTGGAATTAAAGACAGGAAAAGTACTTACATCAACAAGGATTCAAAAAGGGAAATGTAGATAGAAATATCTACATAAAAGGGGATCAAGACAACATACTTATCATTGAAGTATATGTGGATGACATCATATTTGGAAGTGATGATGACAAGTTGAGTCGTAAGTTTTTCAAGGACATGTAGAGTGAGTTTGAAATGTCCCTTCTTGGTGAGTTGACTTTCTTCTTGAGACTAAAGATATCTTAGCTAGATGAAGGTATTTTCATTTCCCAAACAAAGTACATCAGAGAAATGTTGAAGAAGTTTGGAATGGAAGATTGAAAACCTGTAAGTGCTCCTATGGTGACTAGTTACAAGTTGAGAAAATATGATGAATATAAAGAAGTAGATCAGAGACTCTATGTATCGATGATTGGAAGCCTACTCTATGTGACAACTTCAAGACCAGATGTGATGCAATCGGTTGGACAAGTTGCAAGATTTTAAGCAGCACCGAAGGAAACTCATATTATGGCAGTAAAGAGGATCTTCATATATCTAAAAGGAACAATAGAGTTTGGACTATGGTATTCGAAAGGGAATGATTTGACTATGGTCTCCTACATAGATGCATATTGGGTAGGAAGCATTGATGATAGAATAAGTACCATTGGAATGGCCTTCTACTTTGGTGATTGTCTGGTGTCCTAGTTGAGTAAGAAGCAGTCTTTAGTATCCTTGTCTATAGAAGAAGCATAATATATTTCAACAACATCATGCTGTACTCAGGTTCCTTGGATGAAGAAAACACTACAAGACATACAAGTAAAATATGACAATCACGTCTCAATATTTTGTGACAATACCAGTGCTACAAGTATCTCCAAGAATCCAGTGATGCATTACAAGACCAAAATCCAATGATGCATTCCAAGACCAAACATATTTCTATCAAGTTCCACTTTCTATGGGAACAAGTCATAGAAAAGAAAATCAATTTGGAGTACATTGTGAAAAAATAACATATTGTAGATATCTTCACCAAACCTATACCAAGGGAGACCTTTGAGTACATTCGACAAAAAATGTGAGTTGTTTCTGCCCAACATTGATCTACACAACATCTTGCAAAGAGGATAGGGGGAGAGAAATTTTCAAAACAAGATATATTTTTAGGGGGAGTTATCCTTTTCCATTGATGTCAAAAGGGAAGAGAAAGATCAGAAGCATGAAGAGAAGGGGAGCAATGGTCATAGGGGGGGTATGAGTGTTTCCATCAATGCCAAAGGGGGAGATTGTTGGAAAATTGGTTCTCATTGATGCTAACCCTAGAAGAAGCCCTGGAGCAAGTCTAGAATCCCCTAGAAGTGATGAGTTTATTTGAAGGAGTCTCCAATGTGGTTCCCTTATCATGTAGCTCTAAGAATGGCCCTCACGGGAAGACGATTTCAATAAGAATACAAGAATCCTTATTTTTCAAGAAAAAAAGTTACAATGTACAGTCAAAGAAGCCCTGAAAATATGGTTAGGAATCCCCAGAGGTGTGGTCATGAAGCCTGGAATTGGTTAAAGAAAAAGAGTATGAAGGACATTGAAAATGCATGAAAAAACCCTATAGATTAATATTACTCGTCAATACATTTCAAACGGTATGTGGCATGCCACGTGGTTCCTCATGGTTGAGAAGATATGCCATCTTAAAGTTGATCATGTAAAATTTTCCCCTAAACAGTTGCAAACAAGAAGTTATAAGTCATCCCCAAAATCAAGTAAATGAGAAAAATGGTTGCAACAAGAAGATATAGGTTGGCCCTAAAGTCAAGTAAAGGAGGTACTTGGAAGAGTATAAATGAACATCAAGAGCCTCTCATTTTGATTAAGCGAGTATGTGATATCTTATAGCAAGTGAAGTAGTTGAGTCGTGTGAAGGAGGGAGTTCTCAGAGCTACATATGTTAGAAGGGTTTTTCAGGAAACCCTATATGAGGTGACCCCCGCAGGTCATGTATAGGGTGTCCCACAAGGACCTCATTGGCTGTCCTGGTATCGTCACGTGAAGCCCCACATGTTTCCCAGTCTAGTCTCGCAAGGTTGAATAAAATTTTGAAGAAGGTGCTCATCTATTGATGTTGAAGTTAAGGAAGGCTTGATGAGCTAATATCTTATACTCTAAATTTGTTTTTTTACATGATGAAAGGTATAGTTTTATATATGTCTTCATGTTTGTATCTTAGAGTTTTGGCACATGCTTGAGGCATGTCTTGGTGATTTGGGGAATATGATTTGGGTATATTCTTGAAGATATTAGCATAAAATTTATGTGGTTATTAGGGTTGTATTAGTTTTGATGATGATGATGTATCAATATTAGTGATAGTAATAGTGACAGGTTGATTCTCTTATTTATATTTAAGGGAGGAAGGAATGGGAAAGGAAAGGGGGTTTGAGCCTCCTTCCAGTTGAAGCTAGAAAATTTGGGGAGTGGTAGCTTCCTTTAGGTTGGAGCCTATAAATCAGGGGGTTGGTGCCTCCTTCCATTTGGTACTGGAAAATTTTGGAAGCCAGTGATTCTGGTGGATGTGGTGAGCCAAGCCAGTTCACCAGGTAAATAACCAATGTATGTAGGACAACATGTTATAATCCATAAAGGATAATATATTAAATAACAATATATATGAATATGATATGATGAGATACAATAAGAATGAGGGCCTTATATAACCACGCAGGGGTTCCCTTCCATGAAGAGACATGACCTTTCATTGGGAAGGTGTCTCTTCATTAATTATTCATTAACTATTGTAATGTTTTATATTTATTATTATACATTATGTTCATAAGATTGTCTTCCCCTTAAAAATGCTTTTTCCTCAAAGAATACTTATGGAATACTTATCTCTTGCTCTGGCTTGTAATGTCATCTCCTTATTCTTTATTCATGAATTAGTGATCGTTGAGGACTTGAAATGATAGGATCTTCTAAGAGCTATGTAGAACTGTCGAATTGTAAGGGATTATGACCACCTTAAATCAATCTTCTGCACAATGGGGATTTTATGGGGTTCTTGTAGACAATTTGATGTATTTTGACTCCCATGATAACTTCTACCTTGAGCATCATTTGTAATGGAGGTAATAATTTTTGACATATTTTTCATTTGTTTCTGTGGATTGGTTGAAGTATCGATTGTTTTGATTAGGATGTCTATAAGGAATCCTTGCAACCTGATATTTACTTTGTGTACTTGTATCTTATTCTTGATTAACACTTGGAATTGAGTCTTCTTCATAGCCCTGGCTTGTTTCTACTTCGACATGTGAAAACCTATTTACATCAATTGAATCCTGGGTCTGTATTAATTACTTTATCCACCATCAGGTTTTTTCCATTTGAAGACTTTTGTAGTTCCATAGGTTCAATCATTGTCTCTTTATCTACCAATGATTCCTTATTGATAAGTTTTTCTAACTTTTCATGTATCGTCTTCTTATCACTCTTTATCTTCTTAATCTGGGTGAGTAAACTTTGATTATGAGCTTTTAGGCGATAAATTTATGTGTCATTTTCTATGACGATTTTGTCACATTATTTTTGGATCTCAAGTATTGATTGTTGTTTGTTTGATAGTAGTATTTTGGTTATCTGATCAAAATCTTTTGACGTAGATATTGAATCTGACTTTACTGAGACGTCATGCAATTTTATTTTTTTCTCTTGTAGGAAAACATTAATTTTTTTTTCTCAAGGTTTAATATTAAGCTACCCATCATCTCTAACCAATTCAAGCCGAGGATTATATCAACCTCTTTTTCATATATAGTTGTAACCTCAAAATTCAATACGAGTTTATAATCTTCGAGTGTCAACGATAAATCCTTGATGTCATATTTATTGCAAAAAAAAGTCTTTTGTTTTGATTACATTTGTCTTTGAAATTATTAATTGATTCTCCAAATCCATACGTATGTGATTTTTCTTCTTATTTGGGCAAATGTGGATGCTAACTTCTTTTTCTTGAATATTTTCACTAAATGTTAATAATTTGATGCATCTACTTAGATGATTTTTACCAAATTCTTCTTTGGTAATTAATGAAAAATAATTTAATATTACCTTCACACTTTCCAAAAGAACTCTTTTCGTTATACTCCTTCCCTCTTATATATATTTTCACTCCAATTTTTATAATCATTTTTATACTTTATAAAAAGTACCTTATAAATCCCTTTTATACTCTTGACTATTTGTTAGCGGTGGTTAGGGATTAAAAAAAATGACCCTAAGTTTTGTGAAATACTTCTTTAGAGGAAAATACACACACACACATATATATTATATATGGTATGGAATACCATGGGCGAGTGGTTTTCCAAAACCATGGGATAGTAAATCTCCAAAGGTAAAATAAAATATTCACTTTTCCTCTTCTTTGAAACTTTTTCTTTTAAATTACTTTTTCTCACTTTTTAAATGACAATTAACTTAACTAATTCCAAATCCGGAATATTTGTTTCAAACTTCGTGGTGTGCACTTATACTTCTTCACGTGCCCCTTAAGAATTTTTTTTCTTTTTCTTTTTTTTTCCTCTTTTTTTCTATTTTTATTTTTATTTTGTGCAGAATGGCTTTTTTACTTTTGCTGAAATGTGTAGAATATTTGATTTATAAATGGACAATGGCCAATATGAGGTCAAATACTTGATTTTATAGAAATTCTATTTGTGGCCAAAATTTGGATTGAGACGAAGCTCTGATACCACTGTGGTGAACCAAGTCGGTTCACCAGGTAAATACCCAATGTAGGTAGGAAAATAGGTTTATAATCCACAAAGGATAATATATTAAATAATAATCTATATGAATATGAGATGATGAGATACAATACGAATGAGGGCCTTATATACCCACGCAGGGGTGCCCTTCCATGAAGAGACGTGACCTTTCATTGGGAAGGTGTCTCTTCATTAATTATTCATTAACTATTATAAAGTATTTATATGTAATATTATATATTATTTTCATAACAGTGGATGTAATCTTCTAATACATTAAAAAGTGTTTCATGGTTTTCTCCATTTGGGTTTCCACGTAAATTTTTTGTGTATTGTGTATCTGTGATTATATGTTTATGATATCTTGAATGGAATCATAAGTGATAAATTTAATGCTTACATGTTGTGATTAAAATGGTAATAATTACATAATACTTAATTCTCTATACTCAGTATTCAACCAACACTTCGTAAATCTTAGTAAAATATTTTGGAGGATAATCAAAGTGTTGATATAGTTGTGCAGAGGTAAGTCATGAAAAATGACTAAGTGTGGAGTATGGGGAGTAAGGAATGAAAAATGACTAAGTATTAAGTAGTATAGAAGATGGGAATGACTGAGTATAGAGAGTTAAGGGGAAAATGGAAAAGTGACTAGGTGTGGAGAGTTAAGGGATACAATTAAGATGGGAAAAATGACTAAGTGTGGAGTATGGAGAGTAAGGAATGAAAAATGACTAAGTATTAAGTAGTATAGAATATGGGAAAAATGACTAAGTATAGAGAGTTAAGGGGAAAATGGAAAAGTTACTAAGTATGGAGAGTTAAGGGATACAATTTGATGAATGCGGAGGAGAGAATGGAGGTTACAGAGGGCATATTTATGTGGAGTGCGAGGAAATGGTTATAGTAAAATAAATCCATGCATAGGGTCAGGAACCCCGGACAAATTAATGAAATAGCTAAGTATTGTAAAAATTTCAAGTGTTGGAACATGGTAAATTAGGAAACTTAACGGAAAAGTGGGCGGGGAAGGGATTTTTTACACGATTATTCTTGCAAATAAAATATGAGACATGAAATGTTTCAATAATTGGTTCCAACTGTGGGACAGTGACCCCTTGTGGGTTGCTGAGAATCCAGAACAAAACTAGTTTTTGACTTATCCATTGCGATATGGAATATCTCGATCTAACAAATGCTTATTAGGAAATTTTTATTGAAAGACAAAATTATATACATGAGAAAACAAAAAAAAATCTACCTATCCTAACCTACTTGGCGAGAAGGGCTACTTTCAAGTGTAATTAGACTTCAAATGTGGCCATGCACATAACCAACTCATATGATAACTCCCATCTCTGATTGAGATATTTATTTTATTGGAAATGCTACGAAGACATTGCTAAATTATACAATGACCATCCTGCCATGGTGAGGCTACAAAAATAAATTTTTGTTGAACATTTGTGGAGAACTGTAGGGATCTCTTTTGTTGTTCACCAACAACCTCATTGTCTTCAAAAATAAAATATACCACCCATCAAAATTCTTGTTGCGAATTCCCTTTTTCTTTTTATGTTAGTAGGACATTTCCTTCGTTAAAATCTACCTCGAATGAGAAATCAAAAACTTGAAAGGTTAATGTAAAGTGATAACTTTTATCGTCGCTTTTGTTGATCCCATGTTGAAATTCGTCTTTCATCTTTGTATAAACTAATTGTGACAATTGAATACCTACTACAACAATTTCATTGAAATCTTCATGTACATAGAGTGGCAATTCTTCAAATCCATCCTTAAATTCATTGTAAACATTATGCTTAGATTGAGAATATGACAGGTAAAAATTTCCCTCCTGTGGAGGATGTGGCGAATAGTATTCTTCTTGAATTGAGACATTAGGTTTCTCACTTTTAACTTCAGAAATATAATCTGATACAGATAAATTTTCACATCTTTCATCAAAGATCTCTTCTACATCATTTTCTCCATTTTTTTGAAATGTGATTGGAAAGTTTAAGAGATCAACACTGCTTTCATGAACATTTTCTTCATGTTGACTTGTTATATTATTTGTAGCAAAATTCTTGTCAAGGTGAATCGACTAATGGTCGAAGTCGAGGTAGATCAACGACAAGTCGAAGTTCGAGGGAGTTGACCGGGTAAAGTCAAATTCGAAGATATCGACGACAATTCAACCAACAAGAGGTCAAAGTGCAAGCGTGAGACAACCAACTAGAGACCGAATAAAGGTCGACTGGTAAACCCGAATTAGGGTCGACTGTAACAGGATCCTAGGTTTTGCGGGATTTGTAGCCAATTACATGAATCTGTAACTATTTTTGGGAACCAATATTTAGGGTTTTTCCTGTTGTAAATCCTATAAAGATGTGTGTATTAAAGCCAAAAAGGTTGTTGTTGTAAGTTGATCATAGAATGCACTTTTGCAGGTTAATGTATGTGTAAGTGTAGGTTGTTGGTCATGTATATGTAAGATGAATTGGCTATAGGGTTTTTCTTGCCTATGCAAGAGGGTATGATGTCGATTGTTTCTTAGGTGTGGACCAAGGTTAGACATGTAACCATTTATTCTGAATGAATAAGACAAAAGCATAGTAGAACACTCAAATGAATGTTGGTTTTTTCCCGGTTAAGGGTTTTCAGAGTAAAATCTTGGTGTATTGTGTGATTGCTTGTGTCATTTTCTTTCTTGATTAATTTTTTCTTCTCTTCTGCTAGGATTAGTGTGGAAGTGTCATGCATTTCCTAACATGTGGTATCAGAGCTTAGATATTCCCTGACAAGTGAGTTATCAAAGTGGTGTAATCCTCTGGAGAGTATATAAGATCTTTATTTTCCAATCTTGAATCTGAGAACTAAACCCTAGGTACCGTAAGAGTCGTAAGTCATAAATTGTTTTAAAGATCGTGGTAAAGAATGGCGAGGAGTTACAGAATAGAGATAGAAATATTCAATGGCCAAAATTTTGATCTTTGGAAGCTTGAAATGGAATATATTCTTGTGGATCGAGAACAATGGACATCGGTCTATCCAGGTACCCAGTCGATAGGCATGTCAATGGAAGAATGGGAGAAACTCGAAATAAAATCAAGAAGTACGATACAACTTTATCTTGTTGATTCGGTGTTGCTGAATGTCTCGGGTGAAGATTCAGACAAGAAATTGTAGGACAAGATGGGAAGCTTATACCAGTCGAAATATCTAGTAAATAAGTTGTTTTTCAAAAAGAAATTGTATCTTCTAAGGATGCGTGATGGTAGTTCAGTGACTAAGCATTTAAATGTCTTTAACACCGTTTTAATCCAGTTATTGTCTATGGATATAAAGATCATTGATGAGAAGAAGTGTATCAGCCTATTATGTTCTTTTATAGACTCTTGGGATAGCTTAGTCATGGATATTGGGAGTAATACAACCACACTAGCGCTAGAGGACATGGTGTCTTCTCTTATTTCAGAAGAAATGAGAAGAAAGAACATGGAAGGATCAACCAAATATGCTCTGGTAGTGAGAGGTCGACTGGTAGACAGAGATAAAGGCAAATTCTCTGGTAGAAAGTATAATTCGAAGAGTAGATCTAAATCCTTGGTTCAGTAGGTGCGAAGAAGCTGGAAATGCGATAAATTTGGGAATTATAAAAAGGACTATAAGTCGAAGGAAACAAAATTCAGTGTCGGATTTGATGAGAAGAAGCTGACTAAGAGAAAGGTGACCTCGGAGAAGGGAAGTGATGTGTACCTGGAATCAACTAATACACATTCAGATCAAGATGTTTGGTTGATCGATTGAGGATAATCCTATCATATGACACCACATAAAGAATGGTCTATGAATATGAACAATATGATGGGGCTAATGTGTTCTTGGGGGACGATTCAACAAAAAAAATTATCAGACAGGGAAGAATCTAACTGACACTGTAGGATGGGAGGAAAAGAACCCTTCCAGTTGTGCTACACATTCCAGGTTTGGAAAGAAACTTGATGTATGTTAGTAAGATGAGTNATTTGGGAATTATAAAAAGGAATATAAGTCGAAGGAAATAGAATTCAGTGGTAGATTCAACGAGAAGCAATCGACTAAGAGAAAGATGACCTCGGAGAAGGGAAGTGATGTGTACCTGGCATCAACTAATACACATTCGGATCAAGATGTTCGGTTGATCGACTGAGGAGAATCCTATCATATGAAACCACATAAAGAATGATTTTATGAATATGAACAATATGATGGGGGTAATGTGTTCTTGGGGGACGATTCAACAAAAAAAATTATCAGATGGGAAAGAATCTAATTGAACTGTAGGATGGGAGGAAAAAAACCCTTCTAGTTGTGCTACACATTCCAGGTTTGGAAAGAAACCTGATATATGTCAGTAAGATGAGTGATGCAAGTGTGCATACTCTATTTCAGAAGGATACATGCAATATGGTCAAAGGTGTGATGGTATTAATGAGAGGAGTTAGGATTGGTACCCTGTACAAGTTGTTAGGGAATGTTGACTCGAATGGATGCAACAATGTCGTTTCTCCTGAAATGGACTCGATTGCAAATCTACTCGACTTGATGTCGACACAACTCGACTTGACTCGAGCTAAGTCAGTTCAAATCGACTCAAAAATACATGATGAACTCGACCCGACCATGTTATGGCATGAGAGGATGGGACACATTGGAGAAAAAGAACATAGAGCTATACAAAGAAAAGGTATGGTCAAATGTTTTTCCTGAATGTGGTTTAGAAGTTGAATTTTGTGAACATTGCATATATTGGAAACAAAGTGTTGAAATAATGTAACTCCAAAGAGTATTCTTATTATTAATGATATATTATTCATAGAATCTGTTAGCGATCAAAATGCATTGGCTTTTGAGAGCGTTTTTATCGCTCTCTCTCTCTCTCTCTCTGTTTCACCCATTTTTCTTATTAGTCTTTGGCCAGTGTCTTAAACTTCTTGTTTCCTTAACAACTCTCATTGATCATGATTGCTCCAAGCCTTTGTTATTTAGTCTTCAACTTGCATTTCACAAATACATCTTGTCATTTTTTCTTAATTGATACATATCGCAAACCATAGTTTTTGCCTTTTTTATGTTTATATTCTTGTGATGTGTGTACACTAGGTGATCAATGACCTAAGTATAAACCCAAGCTATATCAATTGCCATGTAATACTCCAAACACTAGAAGTCAAGAGTTAAAGGCTAACCGACACCCAAAATGAGCCATTAATCTAGCCAATATTTTAAGATCTTCATCAAAGCCCACATACAAGAAATGAGTTATTTTTAAGTCAAATTCTGAGTCTATAAGTCAGCTATAGCACCGGGCTCTATATTTTATTTTATCATCAAAATAGGTATGTATGCACCGCTGACTACAAAGGTTTTAAACCTTCAAAATTTTATTTGCATACGAAATTCCTAGCATTCGTGAAAACAAATAAAAACATATTCATATGGCACACCATGCGTTGAGCCATCAATTGCCAAATCGGTGATACAACTGTCAAAAATGGCACAATTGTTCAATGGTGAATGCGGCATTAGCTGTTCAAATATTGACACATTGAAAGTATCTAGCTACGTAGAGGAGCCACAGAGAGAGTTGCACGAAGTTGCAAGGTTTGAATTATCCACCGACAGATTGTAAAAATCAAAACAACGGACTAAGGACTTATTTGTTTCATCAATTAAATTCCTCTAATTCAAAGATTCATTATAAACTTACTGGACCTGAGATATGTCAAATTATTACCAACGAGAAGGATGTTTTTGTTTATGAAATTTGAACATAGAGAACCCAAACGCTAGGTCAAAATTATATGAAGGAGTGCAAGGATGCATTTATTCTTAACACAAATACCGTTCAGGAAGGAGGTACACCAATTTTTATTGACCCGTATCTTAATACTAAACTCCATCCACATCAAAGAGAGGGTGTGAAGTTCATGTTTGAGTGTGTCATGGGCTTGAGGGTCCAGACTTTTACAGGATGCCTTTTGGCCGACGAGATGGGCCTTGGTAAAACTCTGCAGGTGATAACATTGATATGGACATTACTTCAACAGGTATCAAGGATTTTCCCTGAGTTCAAACGAGATTTAGCTGTATGCCCGACTTCGTTGGTGCAAAACTGGGGGAATGAGGTTCGAAAGTGGCTTGGATCGGAGAGGCTGAGAGCCATAGCGGTACATGGAGGAATCCCAAGAAAAGAGGTGAAACAACAATATGATGATTTCAAAAGCAACAATGTGTATCCTCTCTTAATCACATCTTATGAACTATTACGGAAATATGTCGATATAATAGAGTCTGCAAAACCTAGACTTCTAGTATGTGATGAGGTGCACAGACTTAAAAATTGTGTCGGGAACAAGACTAT
>JASDQU010012268.1:197590-210785 GCA_032191745.1 Picea mariana
AGAGGGGGTACCCCCCCTCTGCACTCCCCCGCATGGAAGAGTGTACATACTTTTGGGGTGTAAATACTTCATGGGGTATAAACACGGCTGAAAGCAAGGACCTCTGAATCAGGAACATAATCAGGCTCCACAACCAACAAGCATAATGTTTACAATGAATTTAAGGATGGATTTGAAGAATTCTCACTCGATGTACATGAAGATTTCACTGAAATTATCGCAGTAGGTATTCAATTGTCACAATCAGTTTATACAATATGAAAGAGGAATTTCAACATGGGATCAACAAAAGCGACGATAAAATTTATCACTTTACATTAAACTTTCAAGTTGTTGATTGCTCATTCGGGGTAGATTTTAATGAAGGAAAGGTCCTACTAACATAAAAAGAAAAATGGAATTCACAACAAGAATTTATATGGGTGGTATATTTTATTTTTGAAGACAATGAGATTGTTGGTGAACAACAAAAGACATCCCTAAAGTTCTCCACAAATGTTCAATAAAAAATTATTTTTGTAGCCTCACCATGGCAGGATGGTCATTGTATAATTTAGGAATGTCTTCGTAGCATTTCCAATAAAATAAATCTCTCAATCAGAGATGGGAGTAATCATATGAGTTGGTTATGTACATGACCACATTGAAAGTCTACTTACACTTGAAAGTATCCCTTCTTGCCAAGTAGGTTAGGATAGGTAGATTTTTTTTTGTTTTCTCATGTATATAATTTTGTCTTTCAAGAAATTTTTCCTAATAAGCATTTGTTGGATTGAGATATTCCATATCGCAATGGATAAGGCAAAAACTAGTCTTGTTATGGATTCTCAGCAACCCACAAGGGGTCACTGTCCCATAGTTGGAACCAATTGTTGATACATTTCATGTCTCATCTTTCATTTGCAAGAATAATCGTGTACAAAATCCCTTCCCCACCCACTTTTCCTTTTAAGTTTCCTAATTTACCATGTTCCAACACTTGAAATTTTWACAATACTTAKCTATTTCATTAATTTGTYTGGGGTTCCTTACCCTATGCATAGATTTATTTTACTATAACCATTTCCWTGCACTCCACATAAATATCYCCTCCRYAACCTYCATTMTCTCCTCCGCATTCATCAAATTGTATCCCTTAACTCTCCATACTTAGTAACTTTTCCATTTTCCCCTTAACTCTCTATACTTAGTCATTTTCCCCATATTCTATACTACTTAATACTTAGTCATTTTTCATTCCTTACTCTCCATACTCCACACTTAGTCATTTTTCCCATCTTAATTATATCCCTTAACTCTCCATGCCTAGTCACTTTTCCATTTCCCCCTTAACTCTCTATACTTAGTCATTCCCATCTTCTATACTACTTAATACTTAGTCATTTTTCATTCCTTACTCTCCATACTTCACACTTAGTCATTTTTCATGAGTTACCTCTGCACAACTATATCAACACTCTGATTATCCTCCAAACTATTTTTACTAAGATTTACCAAGTGTTGGTTGAACACTGAGTATAGAGAATTAAGTATTATGCAATTATTACCATTTTAATCACAACATGTAAGCACTAAATTTATCACTTATGATTCCATTCAGGATATCATAAACATATAATCACAGATAAACAATACACAAAAATTTTACGTGGAAACACAAATGGGAGAAAACCACGAAACACTTTTTAATGTATTAAAATATTACATCCACTATTATGAAAATAATATATAATAATAAATATAAATACTTTATAATAGCTAATGAATAATTAATGAAGAGACACCTTCCCAATGAAAGATCACGTCTCTTCATGGAAGGGCACCCCTGCGTGGGTATATAAGGCCCTCATTATTATTGTATCTCATCATCTCATATTCATATAGATTATTATTTAATATATTATCCTTTATGGATTATAAACCTATTTTCCTACCTACATTGGGTATTTACCTGGTGAACCRACTTGGTTCACCACAGTGGTATCAGAGCTTCRTCTCGATCCAAATTTTGGCCACATATAGAATTTCTATAAAATCAAGTCTTTGACCTCATATTGGCCATTCTCCATTTATAAATCAAATATTCTACACATTTCAACGAAAGTAAAAAAGTCATTTTGCACAAAATAAAATAAAATAAAAAGAGGAAAAAAACAAAGGGTTTTCTTAAGGGGCACGTGAAGAAGTATAAGTGCACACCACGAAGTTTGAAAGAAATATTACGGATTTGGAATTAGTTAAGTTAATTTTCATTTAAAAAGTGAGAAAAAATAATTTAAAAGAAAAAGTTTCAAAGAAGAGGAAAAGTGAATATTTTATTTTACCTTTGGAGATTTAACATCCCATGGTTTTGGAAAACCATTGGCCCATGGTATTCCATACCATATATAATATATATATGTGTGCGTATTTTCCTCTAAAGAAGTATTTCACAAAACTTAGGGTCGTGTGTTTTGAGCCCTAACCACCGCTAACAAATAATCAAGAGTATAAAAGGGATTTATAAGGTACTTTTTATAAAGTATAAAAAGGATTATAAAAATTGGAGTGAAAATATATATAAGAGGGAAGGAGTATAACGAAAAGAGTTATTTTGGAAAGTGTGAAGGTAATATTAAATTATTTTTCATTAATTACCAAAGAAGAATTTGGTAAAAATAATCTAAGTAGATGCATCAGATTATTAACATTTAGTGAAAATATTCAAGAAAAAGAAGTTAACATCCACATTTGCCTAGATAAGAAGAAAAATCACATACGTATGGATTTGGCGAATCAATTAATAATTCCAACAACAAATGTAATCGAAACAAAAGAATTTTTTTTTGCAATAAATATGACATCAAGGATTTATCGTTGACACTCGAAGATTATAAACTTGTATTGAATTTCGAGGTTACAAATATATATGAAAAAGAGGTTGATATAATCCTCGGCTTGAATTGGTTAGAGATGCTGGGTAGCTTAATATTAAACCTTGAGAAAAAGTTTTTAATGTTTTCCTACAAGAAGGAAAAAATAAAATTACACAACGTCTTAGTAATGTCAAATTCAATATCTACGTCAAAATATCTTGATCAGATATCCAAAATACTACTATCAGACAAACAACAATCAATACTTGAGATCCAAAAAGAATGTGACAAAATCTTCATAGAAAATGACACATAAATTTATCGCCTAAAATCTCATAATCAAAATTTACTCACCCAGATTAAGAAGATAAAGAGTGATAAGAAGACGATACATGAAAAGTTAGAACAACTTATCAATAAGGAATCATTGGCATATAAAGAGACAATGATTGAACCTATGGAACTACAAAAGTCTTCAAATGGAAAAAACCTGATGGTGCATAAAGCAATTAATACCGACCCAGTCAACCTTACAACTCAAAGGGATTCAATTGATGTAAAGAGGTTTTCACATGTCGAAGTAGAAACAAGCCAGGGATATGAAGAAGACTCGATTCCAAGTGTTAATCAAGAATAAGCTACAAGTACACAAAGCAAATATCAGGTTGCAAGGATTCCTTATAGACATCATAATCAAAACAATCGATACTTCAACCAATCAATGTATCCACAGAAACAAATGAAAAATGTGTCAAAAATTATTACCTCCATTACAAATGATGTTCAACGTAGAAGTTATCATGAGAGTCAAAATACATCAAATTGTCTACAAGAACCCAATAAAATCCCCATTGTGCAGAAGATCGATTTAAGGTGGGCATTATCCCTTACAATTCAACGGTTCTACGCAGCGCTTAGAAGATCCTATCCTTTCAAGTCCTCAACGATCACTAATTCCTGAATAGAGAATAAGAAGATGATATTACAAGCCAGAGAAAGAGATAAGTCTTCCATAAGTATGGTTTGAGGAAAAAGAATTTTTAAGGGGAAGACAATCTTATGAACATAATGTATAATAATAAATATAAAAACATTACAATAGTTAATGAATAATTAATGAAGCGACACCTTCCCAATGAAAGGTCACGTCTCTTCATGGAAGGGCAACCCTGCGTGGTTATATAAGTCCCTCATTCTTATTGTAGCTCATCATATCATATTCATATATATTTTTATTTAATATATTATCCTTTATGGATTATAACCTGTTGTCCTACATACATTGGGTATTTACCCGGTGAACTGGCTGGGCTCACCACATCCACCGGAAGCACCGGCTTCCAAACTTTTCCAGTACCAACTGAAAGGAGGCACCAACCCCCTGATTTATAGGCTCCAACCCAAAGGAAGCTACCACTCCCCAAATTTTCCTGCTTCAACTGGAAGGAGGCTCAAACCCCCTTTCCTTTCCCATTCCTTCCTCCCTTAAATATAAATAATAGAATCAACCTGTCACTGTTACTATCACTGATATTGATACATCATCATCATCAAAACTGATACAACCCTAATAACCACATAAATTTTATGCTAATATCTCCAAGAATATACCCAAATCATATTCCTAAAATCACCAAGACATGTCTCAAGCATGTGCCAAAACTCCAAGATACAAACCTGAAGACATATAGAAAACCATACCTTTCATCATGTAAAAAAACAAATTTAGAGTATAAGATCTTAGATCATCAAGCCTTCCTCAACTTCAACATCAATAGATGAGCACCTTCTTCAAAATTTTATTCAACCTTGCGAGACTAGTCTGGGAAACATGTGGGGCCTCATGTGACGATACCAAGACAACCAACGAGGTCCTCGTGGGACACCCAATACATGACCTGGGGGGGTAACCTCAGATAGTGTTTCCTGAAAAACCCTTATGACATATGTATCTCCGAGAACTCTCTCCTTCGCACGACTCAACTACTTCACTTGCTCTAAGAGATCACATACTCGCTTAATCAAAATGAGAGGCTCTTGATGTGAATTTATACTCTTCAAAGTACCTCCTTTACTTGACTTTAGAGCCAACCTATATCTTCTTGTTGCAACCATTTTTCTCATTTACTTGATTTTGGGGATGACTTATAACTTCTTGTTTTCAACTGTTTAGGGGAAAACTTTACATGATCACCTTTAAGATGGAATATGTTCTCAACCATGAGGAACCACGTGGCATGCCACATACCATTTGAAATGTCTTGACGAGTAATATTAATCTATAGGGGTTTTGCATGCATTTTCAATGTCCTTCATACTCTTTTTCTTTAACCAATTCTAGGCTTCATGAACACACCTCTGGGGCTTCCTGACCATATTTTCAGGGCTTCTTGATTGTACATTGTAACTTTTTTTCTTAAAAAATAAGGCTTCTTGTATGCTTATTGAAATCGTCTTCCTGTGAGGGCCATGCTTAGAGCTACATGATAAGGAAACCACTTTGGAGACTCCTTCAAATAAACTCATCACTTATAGGGGATTCTAGACTTGCTCCAGGGCTTCTTCTAGCATTGGCATCACTGACAACCAATTTTCCAACAATCTCCCCCTTTGACATTGATGGAAACACTCATACTCCCCCTGTGACCATTTCTCCCCTTGTCGTCATGCTTCTGATCTTTCTCTTCCCTTTTGACATCAATGGAAAAGGATAACTACCCCTGAAAATATATCTTGTTTTGAAAATTTCTCTCCTCCTGTCTTCTTTGCAAGATGTTGTGTAAATCAATGTTGGGCAGAAACAACTCCCAGTTTTTGTCGAAGGTACTCAAAGGTCTCCCTTGGTCGAGGTTTGGTGAAGATATCTGCAATATGTTATTTTGTCCCAATGTACTCCAACTTGATTTTCTTTTCTGTGACTTGTTCCCATAGAAAGTGGAACTTGATAGAAATATGTTTGGTCTTGGAATGCATCAATGGATTTTGGTCTTGTAATGCATCACTGGATTCTTGGAGATACTTATAGCACTGGTATTGTCACAAAATATTGAGATAGGATTGTCATATTTTACTTGTATGTCTTGTAGGGTTTGCTTCATCCAAGGGACCTGAGTACAACATGTTGTTGTTGCAATATATTATGCTTCTACTATAGACAAGGATACTAAAGATTGCTTCTTACTCAACTAGGACACTAGACAATCACCAAAGTAGAAGGTGATTCCACTGGTACTTATTCTATCATCAATGCTTCCTGCCCAATATGCATCTATGTAGGAGACCATAGTCAACTCATTCCCTTTCGAAAACCATAGTCCAAACTCTACTGTTCCTTTGAGATATATGAAGATCCTCTTTATTGCTGTAATATGAGTTTCCTTCGGTGTTGCTTAAAATCTGGCAACCTGTCAAACTGCTTGCATCACATCTGGTCTTGAAGTTGTCACATAGAGTAGGCTTCCATTCACCGATACATAGAGTCTCTTATCTACTTCTTTAGATTCATCATATTTTCTCAACTTGTAACTAGTCACCATAGGAGCACTTACAGGTTTGCAATCTTCCATTCCGAACTTCTTCAACATTTCTCTGATGTACTTTGTTTGGGAAATGAAAATACCTTCATCTAGCTGATATATCTTTAGTCTCAAGAAGAAAGTCAACTCACCAAGAAGGGACATTTCAAACTCACTCTGCATGTCCTTGGAAAACTTATGACTCAACCTGTCATCATCACTTCCAAAGATGATGTCATCCACATATACTTCAATGATAAGTATGTTTTCCTAATCCCCTTTTATGTAGATATTGCTATATGCATTTCCCTTTTTGAATCCTTGTTGCTGTAAGTACTTTTCCAGTCTTTAATTCCATTCTCTAGGGGATTGCTTGAGTCCATACAAAGATTTCTTAAATCTACAAATATAATCTTCCCTTTATGATAGAAGAAACCCTTTTGGATGTTCGATGTAGACTTCTTCTTCTAATTTTCCATTTAGAAAATATGATTTTACATCCATCTGATAGACTGCGATTCATTTGGAACATGCATAGGCCAAAATCATTCCGATTGTTTCCATTTTGGAAACATGAGCAAAGGTTTCTTCAAAATCTATTCCTTCAACTTGAGCATATCCCTTACATACTAACCTTTCTTTGTTTCTGGTTACCTGTCCATCTTCATTTAGTTTGTTTCTAAACACCCATTTTGTACCAATCACGTTTTTGTCCTTTGGTCTTCGAACTAGTTCCCATGTTTCATTATTCTCTATTTGATTAAGTTCTTCTTACATGACCTTGATCCAATATTCATCATTGTTTGATTCCTCAAAGCTTCTTAGTTCAATTGTGGATAATAGTGCTAGATGTGTTTGCTTCTTTGGATTTCTATTCCTGCATTTTTATCCCCAATAGTTTGTTCTGGTGGATGATTCTTATTGGATTATTGAGAGGGGGGTGAATCAGTAATAGAGAAATTTAATCCTTTTTAACCATAAAATGAAATTGTTATGTCAATGTAGCATTATCATCCAATAGTTGCAGAGTAAATAAACAATGAACAAATGAACAATCATACACATACACAATACACCGGTGTTTTTGCGTGGAAACCCACAGCGGGAGAAAACCACGTAATGTTTTTTATTATATGTCTTTAAGAATTACATTCATTGGAAGCACCAACTTCCTTTTTTTTCCAGCTACAACTGGAAGGAGGCTCCAACCCCCTAGTTTCTCAAGCTACAACCCGAGGGAATCTCCTACTCCCCAATTCTCTGGCTATAACTAGAAGGAGGCTACAACACCCTATGTTCTTCAACTACAACTATAAGGTGGCTACAACCACCTATCATTTCTCCATCCAACCTCCCTGAAATATAAGTAGAATGATGGAACCAATGCCACACTATCAATGTGAGATATATTGTTGTAAACCTGTACCAATCAACCTGTACCAATATGTAGCAAACAACCTGTAATCAACCTATACCATAAACAAGTGCATCGAACATGCACCGACCTATACCTCAAATTGTACCATCAACAAGTGCATCAAACATGCACAAATATGTACCAATCATGTATCAAATACACATAAACTATGACTCATCAAGATGTACCAACATCATCAACTATTCACCTCATGTATGTGCCAACTCATCAACTACTTTTCTCAACCATGTACCCAACATGTACCTCAACCAAAATCCCTCATCAATTTCATCATTCAAATCTGATTTGTAACTTTGTAATAGACCTAGTGTATATGATCACATACCTGCAAACCTTCCTTAACTTTAATAACAAGAGGCTAGCATCTTCATCAAACTTTACTTTAGTCTCACATGACTAATTTTGGATTAGTCAACAACCCTAACTTGAGATAATCATAACTATGTACTTGTAATGAATAAAGATATTAAAATAGTAATCAATGTTCTTCAATTTCTTTTATGCCATTTCTCCAGGTTTCACTACTTGGAACCTCTCAAAAAAGGATTTATAGAAAAAATGGCATACCTTGTTGAATTCTGGCTTATTACAGAGAACGAACTTGTAGAGCGTGCCTCGCACAGAATATTTGTTATATGGATATGAAAATGGTACACATAATACTAAAAACTTTATTCTAACCAATACATTTTGTCTTACTGAATTTGGATCTCTTATGAAGCAATTATGATGTTTTTACCTAAAACACCTGTTTTAGACTAGTTTCAGGACTAGCCACAAACCCTATTTTCCACAGAGTGTAACTCCAAAAATGCAACGACCCACAAGCTGAAAGTTTTATCATAGCTACTTGGATATGTTTCCTCAATGGCCTCTATATTTTGTGATCTGAATCATTCTATAAGAAAAATTATTGCGAAAATGGTGAAATGACTTGTAAATAACATACCTTAAAAAGCATCATCAAAAAAATGTATCCTCCCTTGAATTTCGGCCTTCTTTACTTCACCTTCCCTCTAAAATTCACCTTATATATCCTTTGGTTACCTCATTCACTTGTAGATATTCAATATTCTCAAGTGTATTTGAATGAGAGACCCTTGCCTCTTATTTATACTTTGATGTAGCTTCCTCAAGGGGTTACCTTCTAATAATCTTAACCCACTTTCCTTATTTCAGGGCTAACACACTTCTAACCACTTGTCCACTTAACTTAACCACTTTCCACAATTAGTAAGTTCTCCATTAACTTTATTATTTAAATAATTTTACCTTCTAATCATCTTAACCCACTTTCCTTATTTTAGGGCTAACCCACTTCTAGCCACTTGTCCACTTAACTTAACCACTTTCCACAATTAATAAATTTTCCATTAACTTTATTATTTAAACAATTTCTTTTGCATCCACTTTGACTTATAGTGCACTCATCACTTCACTTTATTATTTAAATAATTTCTTCTTTGCAACCACTTTGACTACTTTGACCTTTTGGGGCTTCTAGATGACTCATGAGGGTTTTCCAACTTCACATGGCCATAATTCTCTAACCGTGAGGAGTTATGTGGCGTTCCACATACTACCGAAAATGAAATGACATGTAATATACATATAGAATATTCTTTCCTGCAAATATATCAAAAATCATACCATTATCCATCAAACAAACTTGGGTCCATTACCGAAACCTTTGTGCTACCGAAATTTGCTACTGGACTTTCTTCAAGGGTTGACATCAATGACAACCAACCCAATTAATCTAACATCAACATTTAAGTGTCTAGAGATATTGATGATTGTCTTCTTTTTCTTCTTGCTATGCTTCTGGTTGCTTCTCTTCTGATTCTTCTTCTTCTTCTACTTCTTCTTCTTTTAGTTCTTCTTCATGCTCTTTTGAATTTCTGCTTTCTTCTCTAGTCTTCAACACATTTGTTTCATCAATCTGTACATTGATTATTGCCACTATTTCGTTGAGTCTTAGGTTGTATCATTTGTATTCCTTGATTTTTCTTGATTATCCAACCGATATGCCTTCATCAACTTGAGAGTCAAATTTTCCAATCTTGTTATCTTCTCTTTTTATGTAACATTTGCTTCCAAACACTCTAAAGTGTTTGACGTTCACTAGTCTTCCCTTCCATTGTTCATATGGGCTCTTCTCATTGTTACTTCTAAGAATTCATCTATTCAATATATGAACGACCGTATGTACTACTTGCACCCAAAAGATATCACGCAACTTGGAATATTTCAACATGGTTTTGGCCAGTTCTTGTACAGTTCTATTCATCCTTTCAACGACTCATTTTTATTACTTGTTCTTCATAAAAATGCATGAATTATTTTAACGTGAACTCACCTCCATTGTCTAATATCAAGCACTTGATTTTCAAATCAGTCTCATTTTCAACCATCTCTTTGAATATCTTGAAACATTTGAACACCTCTGACTTTTTCTTGAGAAAACAAACTCCGATCATTCTTGTATAATCATCAATAATTAGCATGAAGTATTGTTCGCCATACATTCCTTTTGTTTTCATCGGTTCACATAGATCAATGTGTACAATCTCCAATGGTTTTTTTTATATTATTCCTTTGTCCTGAACTCAGTTCTTGTTTGTTTTCCATGTTCACAGTGATTGCACATAGTGTTTGCCGGATTTGAAATTTTATGTTGGAGAATAACCCTAACTTGCATTAGTTTATACCTAGATTAGACTCCTATATCTTGGTTAATACATTCATTTACACTTTATTTCACCTAATTTGGCCACATAGAGAAGAATGGCACCTCATCCCTATATTTTAGGGAAAACTGCTAATTTTATATCAAGACTCAATTCATGGTTCTTGATTTTCTTGATTTATTCATGATTTTCTTGATTTATTCATGATTTATTTCAACTCCCCCATGCAAAAAATCATCTATTATTAGGGAATGCGCACCTCCTCTTTGAGTGAGATATTTATTCCTTAATTAATGATTTTTTCCATTACTATTATTAGTAACTACTATTTCGGGTCAGTTAAGTGAGTTGGAACTGCTTCTCTTGTCAGTTAAGTGAGCTTAAGTGAGCTAATGCGCATCACTTGACTCTTGTGGACATTAATGAGTGTGTGACATGTATCTTTAGTGGTCTAGGTCGAACTATGTGGTCTCCCTTAGCTTATGACACCTATTTTAGCTATTTCTAGTTTTTTTTTACTAGAATTTCTATGTTGGAAATTCTATATATTCACCTCCTCTCTTCTTTTTGAGGATGTTGCTCATGTATATTCATTTTTTATTAATATAATTCTCTAATTTATGAAGAAAAAACTTTCTCTCATCTCTTGAATATCAGCAAATTGTATGTGTTCAATTTAACTAGAATTCTAGATCTATCGGGGTTTCTGCAGGAATTCTACATGGTATCAGAGCTAGATTGAATCTAGTGGATTGTGCATGGTTTTATTTGCAGGTATAAATCATCAGGAGGCGCAGAAAGTAGCAATGGATCATCTCTCTCATCCCACAAAACTCATTCTAAATCCTTTCAATTACTTCGAATGGAAGACAGAGATCTCTCTGCTCCTCCGAAGCAAAGGGATTTACCGGGTAACAATGGGAACGGAGAAAGAACCGATTGTTGTAGTGGAGAAGATAAAGTATTTAAATAAATTAGATGAAGAAATTGGGATGATATGCCTATCAATTTTCAGATATATCCTCTTTCATTTCAGTAGAGCCACTACTCCCGAGGTGGTCTAAACCACATTGGAAGGACTATTCGGCAAGCAGGATGCAATGAGAGTGCATCAACTGGAGAATGAACTCATATCCCTAAGTCCAATTCATTTTAGCAACCTGCAAGAATTCTTCACCAAGTTCAAATCCCTCCTCATTGAACTTAATGCATGTGGAGTCACGAAAGAGGAAGAACAACTCATCCTTTCAATTCTCTCGAAATTAGGCCCTGAATATTCCGTATTTGTGTCGTCTTTTCAAGCATCTAAATTGACTCAAGAAAAATGGAAAATGCCTCCATTGAATGATTTCATTGCAGCATTGACTCAAGATAAAGCTAATTTAGTCCAAATGGGCTCCATCAAGCGTTCCAATAACCAAGCACTTGCAGCTACTAATGCTCCAAAGAGCAGTGGAAAAGACGAGAAAAAAGGAACGGGTAAATTTCCTGAATCGAAGAAGGAGAGATCCGCACAATCTTCAGATAACTCTTCTGAGCCTAAGGGTAAGAAGAAGAAGGAAAGAAAACTTTGCAGCTACTGTTCCAAAGGTTTTCATCCCGAAGAAAATTGTATGAGGAAGACTATCGATGATATGGCTAAGCAATTGCAGCAACACAATCTCACGGTTCCCGAAAATGCAAAGAAGAAATATGATAACAGAACGGGAGGGACAACACGAGATGGTCATGCTTTAATGGATGTCACATCCACTCCATCATCTTGGATCATTGATTCAGGTGCATCGAACCATATGGCTGCATCAAAATATGAATTTTCCTCCATCGAAGAAAGCACCAGATCCCCAATTTACTTAGGAGATGCCACACCCGCAAAGGTGTGCGGAGAAGGAATTGTTGATCTTGAAGGGGGTTGCTTCACAAATGTGCTTCATGTTCTCTTGTTGTCCGCAAATCTTCTCTCAATATATCAGATCACTCATTCCGGCTCTGGAAGGAAGGTGGAGTTCACTCCGGACTCCGCAGTGATTACCGACATTTCCACAGGCTCACAGCTTGCACATGGAATTGCAGATCTGTTGGCAGCCAACCCAATTTTTTTCGATTACTCTCGAAAGATGCCTACACCCCTTGCGGTATCATGACAAATCATTGTCGCATTGTGTTAGTGGACATGTGTCTCGTTTTTTCAACCATTACAATTCAATTTCGACTCAGTTTTCACAATTGCAAATGTGAAAACACCTTTCTCGTTGATTATACTGTCGTCGTCTTTTTGATTTGTTGGTTGATACTTGTTAACTGGTTTATCGTATGATTGATAAATGTTTTACAAGACTTATGTTCTTGATCATTGTCTTACCTTGATTACGCATTTGGATATATTTCACCATTAAACCTTTGGGCATGAAAGTTATTGGTCTTATTTATGAAAATTATAACGTATTTGCTCATATTGTTTTATTCTTTTTATGATTTTCATTTGATTATCATATGAAACATTGCATTGTGTGGCTCTAAGGTTTTGGAATACTAACGCATGTGATATACACCAACTATAATGGCAAGTTCGTAAAGGTATGATAACTATGGTTTTGATGGCACATAAGTTGACCTTATTTGATTTTGGGAAATCGATTCTTGGCATACTATGCTTGCAAAGCAGATTATACGATGAGTATAAAACCCCGAGCTATC
>JASDQU010012269.1:58268-84422 GCA_032191745.1 Picea mariana
CGATACCCGACGTGCCGAAACTCCGACACACACGCGCGAGTTGACTTTTCCACCTTCCGTCACTTCTATCGGGATATCGGACTTCACGGGATCACGAATCCTGATGTCAAAGGATTCGGGACTTGCCTTTTCCCGATCCCCCATATGGTACGCCACCTGTCCTCCACTAACTCATCCTGTGGCCCCACACAACTCTTCCGTCGGGATATCGCGTTTCACGATTCCTAGCTGCAAGAATTTCTTACCTTCGAAATCTCCGATGCTTCGAACGCCAACTTCCTGGAATCTCCGGACATGCACCCCCACTTATGTTCGGTTCTGGGCTCGTCGAGATATCGCAGATCGCGATATCACAATTCCTGTTGCACCAACTTGGAGCTTCGACTCATGAATCCCCGATACACGATATCACGTGTAGATCTAACGGTCCTTATGGCTCGGGATCGATGGCTCTGCCCCTCCTGAGCTTTATTCCTTTGGACGTTCTCACCATAACCTCCTGGCACCTCCGCGAGATCCAACAGCCCACGGTGGATCGCGAAATCTCTTCGGAAATTTTGTCCGTAAGTTCTCCCTTTAATGATTCTGCGAAACGATTTGCGTTCCTCCCCACGAAACTCGTCCACCTGCTCACAAGCCTGCGACGCTTCTTGCAAGATTTCAAGGCACCAACTCCCTGTGCTCCCCCTGGTAATTACTCAAGGTTCCATACCTCCTGAGCTTCCTTACGACTCTCAAGTCCTCAGAAAGGTAATCCTCTTGCACGCAATCCTTGCAGCAAACCTTCAACAATCGTCTAAGTGTTGAAGTTCTTCAACCCTGCGCACACCTACAGCAGCAGTCCTTCACTTCCTTACTCAGGTTCGCAACCCTGAACTTCCCTCAGCCTGCGCACTCCTTGCACGGATTCTATGCCTAACTGCACCTTTAAGGAAGTGAGAACAAAGCTACCTCTATTTGAACCCTTCTGTCAACGCACTCCTTGCGGACAATTCGACTGCACTCCTTGCAGGAATCCTCTTGGCTCAAATAGAGAAACAATTGAAACTCATTTCTTCCTCCTTTTAGACTTCAATTCACACATGAAATCACATACATAGAATATAAAAGAAAATGTATAACAGGAAATAAACATTCATGAGCATTTCAACATCAAACACACAGAGAACAATACCAACCATGAATTTGAATCAGAATTCTTTTATTAATTCAAATATCTGTACATGGGTATTCTTACACAGCTCTCTGTTTGCTCTTGCACTTCCTGCTCCTCCAAAATCCTCTCTATTCCTGGCTAATGTTACAATGATACAATGAGGGTGTCTATATCCGTTTTCCCTCTTCCTTTTAGGACTCTCTAATCTATGAATTAAATTCCTATCTACCTGCATTAACTAGATTAAATGTCGTCTATCTACTAAAGGATGAGAGCTATCCGGTCAAGGTCCATTTACAATATACCAAGGCGCCTCTTCTTAAATGACTCATTTAAGATTTGCGCAATAGTCCCAAAGCATTTTCAAAATTTGTGCTGCGTGTCCAGCTGTCTTCCGCTTCCGCGCTGGCTCGCTTGATGAGTCGGCAATGCTCCTGCATCGTAGAAAAAGCAGGTTGTGTCAGCCCTACTCTCACTGGTATAGTCATCAATCTTCTTCTCTATGCCGATGATATTGTTCTTATGGCAAGGAGTCCCCATGATCTTGAAAACCAACCAAGAATCCTCAAGAATTTTTGCTCCAATATGGGTTTGACTGTTAAGACTGATAAGACTAAGGTCATGATTATTAAATCCAATAAAATCCCTTATGATACATTGGTATATGACAACAACAACTTGGAGGAAGTGACTTCATACAAATATCTTGGAATTGATATTCACCACAAGCTTAATTGGAATTATAACATTGAGAAAAGGATTATTAGGGGATGGAAAGCTTATTATGGGCTTGAAAACAATTGTAAATCCGTTGAACTTTGGAGTTGGGATAAGAAGAAAATCCTCTTTGAGACTCTTGTTACACCTATTATTCTTTATGGATGTGAAGTCTGCGGCTGTAGTATCTCTCGTGAATCCTGGAGAAAGATAGAGAAAATACAAAAGAATTTTATAACCTATAATCTCAAAATTAAAGGTACGTCGTATCCCATCCTCCTCGTAGAAACAAGCCTCTCCCCCATTAAGAGCATGGCTATGACTAGATACCTAATGTATAAGAACAAGTTAAACAACATGGAATACAAGAGGCTACCTAAAATTGCTTCCAAATCAAGTCATAACCACCATCGACTCAAGCGAGGATGGCATAAAGACGCTCGGTCTTGGCTAAACTATTGGGGAATCATGAAAGAAACCATTTTGCAGAATAAAAATACTATTAAAAAAACGTCAAATCAAAATTTAAGGAAAAAATGTGGTGTGATAAAGAGTTAGAGGAAAAAAAAAATTAAGGTATTATAAAGATGTAATCAACCCTAATCTAGAAGATCAAAATTATCTATTTGTTTTGCCAAGTGTAAAGAAAAAAATAAGTATTGCTAAGATAAGAACAAATTCTCACGAGCGCCATAGTGAAACTGGGTGTTGGTCAATTCCTAAAACACCATGGGATGAAAGAATGTGTCACCTTTGTGACACTAAGAAGGTTGAAGATGAAAAGCACTTTCTCTTAGATTGTCCAGCCTATACCAACCTTCCTAACCTCTTAACTCAACAAAAGTATGGTGATCTTGGAAAGTTTCTCTTAATGCTTTTCGTCTAAAGAATTACAAGTAATCACTTACCCTCTTAAGGTCTGATAGACCAATTAGATCTTAGTGGACGTTAATCATAGTGTATATTATTTTATTTTTTATTTTATTTAATATATTATTTATTTTTATATGACATGTATTTAATTGTAGTGTATATTATTTTTATTGTTTATTTTATTTAATTATTAGTGTATATAATAATAATAACAATAATAATCTATTTTTAAGGTCACGGTGTATGAGACCCCCTTGTTTGTGAGACAAGTCTATTGAGGTATACATACCCTATCTCCTTTGGATTTGAACTTGTGACCTCTTAAGAGGAAACACATGTTCTTAACCATTATTTTTTTATTAGTGTATTGAATTATAGTGTATATTTTTTTTATAATTATTAGTGTATATTATTATTTTTTTAATTATTAGTGTATTTAATTATTTGCATATTAGTTTATTTAATGATATTGTATATTATTTTATTTTTATTTTAGTGTATATAATTATAGTGTATATTATTTTATTTTTTATTTTTTTTAATTGTGTATATTATTTTATTTTTTATTTTTTTTAATTGTTAGTGTATATTATTATTTTTTTTAATTTTTTAAATTATTAGTGTATTCAATTATTAACATATTATTGTATTTAATTATATTATATATTGTTTTGTTTTTTATTTTTTTTAATTATTGTATATATTATTTATTTTAATATAAAACATGTCATATTAGTGTATTTAATTATTGTGTATATTATTTTATTTTATTTTTATTTAATTATATTATTAATATTTTGTTATATTTTATAGTTTTCGAGTATTAGGTCGAAGACGTTTTTTAAGGGGTCGTTCCCCTCGAACTTTCGCCGTCTATCAATATCCATTTATAACCTGGCACGCGTCCATTTTAATATCATGCGTGTGAGTTTGTCAATATCATTTACAACTTGCCACGCGTCCATCCTAATCTCTTGCGTGTCATTAGTTGCTCCACCGCCTCAATGGCCCTTCTCCCTTTACCCATAGGTTATAACTGCGTATGTTTCTTTTGGATTCCGCTATTTGCGGCTCCACCACCTCAATGCCCCGTCACCCATACGCTAATAGGATTTTAGCAAGATCAGATAGCAGTTATATGAAGTGGTTCGATGGGGAAATAACAACATCAAGCTTGATTTTTGGTTCGATTGGGTCTTGATAGGGATAACAACATCAAGCTTTCATTTGGTATGGTTTCTAATATTGTTATTATTTTTTGAAGTCGTTATCTCCTTGAGGCCTTGGGCTTATTGAACGAGAATGCAATAAATATGAAGTTATTTTTCCTAGTTTCACCTAAGTAGCGCTCAGCAAAGTTCTCTTCATTTTGTTCCATTTCCATGAAAAATGATGTATTATATATTATGGTATTTTTTTAAACAATATGAATTTGAATGTTATTTATATATTGGAATTTTTATAATGTAAAAACTTTTAATGTCACTATTTAAAGATGAACATTGTTTGTTAATATTTGGATTAAAGATGGGCATTGTTGGTTAATATTTGGATGACTTGCAAATGATGGCAAGGTGATGGTAAGTGAATCATTTTATGAGTTTATTGGTGCACCTTTCACATCCACTGTAATATAGAAAGAAACATGTTTCTGGTCTTTTAATGGAGCTCCAGTCCAATTCATTTGAAGATATAACAAGATGATTTTTTGCTTTAAATTGTTTCAAATTCTTTAGAAAAAACAAAGCAAGCTAGAGTCGCATATTCTATAATGCAATGCTTGACATCTCTATCATCTSAAGCTACCTTCAGTGATTGTCTGCAACCGTTTGATCTTTTTTGGCATCATTATTCAACAATCTATACATTGCAAGGTTTAATAGGCCAAACATCAATTCCTAAGAGCAACATCTCTCATCAATGCATGTTCTTGCAAAAACAAAAAAAAAATGTTGAGATTCTTTCCTCTTTTCATAGCACCGTTGTTGCATCCTTTTTCCAATAGGCTGGGTGTGATACATGAGGTAGTTTTGAAGTGATTATGGTAGCCAAATTTCTAGCAGTGAATACAAATTAATGTCATCGGGTTTGGGGTTCATTTTCATATTTCGATAGCAGATTTTGTAAGTAGATTGTATTTGCAGGATCCTCCATGTCTATGTATGATTGATGTAATGTAGATGGAAACCTTGACAGTTATTTATGGTCTGGACAAGTTATATGGGAAACTAAAAGGATCTAACCTACCTAGCCTAAAAGGATATACTATTGTGCAATCCTACATGATTAAGGCTAAGGCTAAGGCTCCTTTATTTTAAAATTTGTTTCTTTATTATAATTCTTTAATTCTTTATTTTAAAGGGGTGATGAGAAAGCCTTCCTACCCATGGTTTAGAGGATCTATAGATATAATAATAATCACAATTTTAAACATTTCTTTGTTAGAATTAGCTCTCTTAAAGAATGCCACCAAAACAAAGATTCACACAAGTATAATTATATCTTATATGGTTTATTATTATTACCTTCTAGTTCTTTACTACATATACAATATTATTAATGTCCTTAAAACAAAATTTGCTAGCAATTTTTTAACTTATGACTTTACTCTTACAAGTTCCTTTCTTATGAGATTTTAACAAGTTTGCTCACATTTATTTACCTATCTTCTAAATGTGGCTGAATTGATATAATAATATTTCAAGACAAAAATGTCGCTGAACTTATTTATGCAAAAATATTTCACTGACTAAGATCATATTAGATACAAAGGGGTAACCAAATAAAATCTATATGTTCAAATCACTACTCCAATAGTCTTTTTAAAGAGTATTTTTAAAGCAAGTTCCTTTTTTAACTTTTTTAAGACATCAGAACTTTTGAATATGTTTACACATTTACCAGTTAGTTATCCACGTATTGGTATCCGTTTAAATTTTAATATAAAGATTTTTAATTTCGTGAAACTATTTTCATATTTTTTGAAAAATAGAATTTATTAATATTTGGTGTTTATTTTATTTATTTATTGTTATGATTTTTTCTTGTCTTTTTAAAGAGTATTTTTAAAGCAAGTTCCTTTTTTAACTTTTTTAAGACATCAGAACTTTTGAATATGTTTACACATTTACCACGTATTGGTATTCGTTTAAATTTTAATATAAAGATTTTTAATTTCGTGAAACTATTTTCATATTTTTTGAAAAATAGAATTTATTAATATTTGGTGTTTATTTTATTTATTTATTTATTTATTGTTATGATTTTTTCTTGAAATTTTTTAATGAAATTTCATGGATATTAATTAAAAATATAATTTATTATTTTTTAAAAATGTTAAAAAATAGAAATTATTATGCAAAAAATTTGGTATTTAATTTGTTTTTATTTTCACTTATTTTTATTTTAATTAAATTATTTTGATTTTTCATTTAAAAAAAAAAAAAAAAAATCATGACATAAAAAAGAATTTCACTATATTTTGGAATTTGGTAAAAATAATGAATTTCACTATATTTTGGTTAAAAGTTGTCCTTTCATTTTAACATATTTTAGGTTAGTTTTAGTATAAAAACACTTTGATATTTAGTTTATTTTTTTATTCCTTAAAATTACAATTTTTTTTTGGCTATTTTATCACATGATCTTATTACTAATCTATTTTCCGTTGTTTGTAGATATATTTATTTTTAAATATGAATATACACTTTCTTTTCAGGGGACATTCATCATTTTTTCCCAGTATTGATTTGAAGTTGTATTTTTGGGTTTGAGCAATTGAAAATGATTTGGATTGATTTGAAAAATTGTTTACAAGCTCATCCGTTTACATATTTTAAGAGAGACCAACCTTGAATTTACCAAATTTTGTTCTCTTTAATAGTGCATTTATTGGAGTTACCCAATTTTATTCTCTATGTGCATTTCCTTGTAGTCCTAGAGAAAAAATTATATTCAACAACATTGCTTTCATGGCTAGGAAGTAGAGGTATTTGATTATATTTAACCACAAGGTGGAAACCACTTCTTAGGGCTTCCTTCACTAAATCCTACCACTGCCACTTTTATGGCTTCTTCCACATGAACGTGGGTAGACTCAGTATATCCATTAGGTTGGATATAGTGGCTTTATATTTTTTTGGATGAAATTGATAAGTGACCTCTTCTCTCTTATTTTTTTAGGTGGTTTTAAATTTTTAAAATTTAAGAAAACGTGAGTGTAAAGATTGAGACCTTGATAAGATGAAAAGATTGATTCAAATCATCTTATATTGAGAATTTGACGATAAATATCTATGATCATTAAAAATGTTTGAAATGACGCTTTTTATTATCCAAATCATTTATTTTAATGATAATAAAAATAAATTATTAATAATTGTTGAAATTACAATTTCTATTGTTAAAATTGTTTTTATTATTCCAATCATTTATTTTAATGATGATTAATAATTTGTGAAATACAATTCTCATTGTTAAAATTGTCACTTCATTAGTTTGTGTTAATTACTATGAAATTACACTTTATAAACAAACATCTAAAATGTAGATTTGTGGAAATCAACTCAAAATTTACAAGAAATTATATAAGAAAAATGATATAAGATGAGACTCATTTATCACATTTACAAGAAATGATATGAGGGTCATTTATCTCATGGTGTAGTCTATTCCTTAAAATCACTAAAAACAAAATAGTTTATTAAATTTTTAATTTGTATATTTTTAATTTACATTTTATATGTTAAATACGTTGATGTAATATTGTTTTATAAGTGAACAACAATATATTATGATGAATTTATTTATAGTTATTGTAGTGTCCCCAAGGCCGAGCCCCGTTGCAAATCATGAATATGAAATGAATTGTAAACATGTTCTATAGGTTGGTGAGCCAAGTTTTGTATAAGCTGGTAGGCTTATGTGTTTGTTAGGCCAGGAAGCCTAAGTGTTGAAGGCCAGGAGCCTGCTGATGTACTTGTATGTATGCAGAATGATTAATAAAATATAAACACCGCCAGGTGAAGACCGACCACTATGAATGAGTGAAGGGGGACTGAGCATCCACAGAGTGGGCAAGGGATTAGGGGCTGGAAGGTTGGGAAAAAGGGGCTAAGTGTTGAGCCTAGGGGGCTTAAGCCTGGGTATAATATTCTAATATTATTTCCCAAAAGACATGTGTATTTTATTTTTATCCTAAGTTCTTGGCTAGGGAAACGTGCAAAAGGGATGCATACTGTGGGAACACATGCATTTCCCAGGGTGACAAGTGTCAACCCTGGTGCATGCAAATATAATAGCCGAGATGAACTATGGAGGGGATTCTCTCCATTCGACCCGACTGTCTGAAGATGAACCTGTCTGACCTCTGCAAGAATACCCTGGTACAATTCCGAAACGAAGACGGTGAGACTATCCTGTGATTACTGGACCTGTGTGGGAAGCGGGTATCTGTTGTTCCCAATTGGTTGTTGCGGCCACGCAGTGCTGGACTGCGCGTGGCATACTGGCTAGAGTAGGCTCGTGTTGAGCTTGTGTATGACCTCTCTTCTGGTGAGGGAGGCGACTGTGGTTGGAAGAGGCGGGTTGTCAGGCCTGTGAGCAACTCTTTCCAGGTGAAAGAGTTTGCTGGGAAGTGGTTTCTTCCAGAGAGTGCCCAGCACCATCTACGGACTCTGAGACTTCCTGATTCGGCCTGTTTCCGGGACCCAAAGAGGGAGGTTAGCACCAATGGACTGTGCGTGTGAAGGTGTAAACTCCCTGGGTGGAACATGCATGTGGGGAATGAGAGTCTGGTAGTAGTGGGCGTAAGATGGCATCTTTGGGGAGAATCCTTCCAGATATTTCTGTGTTGTTCTCCCTGTAATCTCAGCCTAGCCTAGGATTCCTTGCCTTGGGGTGGAGCTCAGTCCCAGCTCAGGGGTGACCCTCTGTTGAGATGATGAGCAATGCGGTCTAAGGCTGGGAGGTTCGTGGAAGGCCTGCACTTGGTTGGTGGATTTCACCATTGTAACAAGATAAGTATCTAACTATGTTCTTATCACATTTTGGCATGACTGTGTTGTATATATTATGTATCATGTTTTCCGCTGTGTATATGAATTACTGTTAAATGCTATGGATTGTCTCATTGTAGCCGTAAATTAAACGTTTTACTCTGAGCTAAATGTATTTCTTTACTTGAATGCATGTGATTATATAATGCCTGTATGAATTATGTGAAAGTGAGTTAAATTGGTATCAGAATGTTACCTAGTGAGTTATAAGCTCTGGGTAGGCAAAAAGGTATGCTACAAATTGGTATCAGAGTGTTTATAAGCCCATATTTTCGAAAGGGGTGTGCTACAAATTGGTATCAGAGCCAAGGTTTTGACACTGAGCCTAGATGGGCCAGTGGAGTGGTCGCTGGACCGAGAATGTGAAGGAAATTGGACCTGGAATGGCCAATTTCGGACCTTGGATGGTTCTGGAGTGTCAAGTAGTTGCTTGACTACGCTTACGAGCTCAGGAAGTATAGCGGTGCAGTGAAACCGCAGCCGATGTGGTCTATGGCCATGGGGAGACAGGCCTCTACACCAATGGTGTTAGAACCTTAGGATCTGTTCGGGAGGGAAGGCGAGCCCTCATGACCATCGGATCTGGAAAAATGCGCGTAGAAATTAAAATTCCTTTTTGAAATACATAGGAATGTGGAAATCGCGATATGTGAAATTTCGAATGGGTTAGGAACCGTCTGAGCCGTCAGATCTCGGCCGAAAAACCCGTCAGCCGTAGGATCTATCGGGAGATGTCTGAAGGTTAAACCTCTGAGGCTAGGGGCGAAAGATCTGAAATAGATCTAGACCATCCGCAAAACAGAGGGCACGTGTCACGTGGTCATCCAGATTGAGAATGTGGTCATCGGAGTTCCCAGTAAGTGAAGGTTCATGGTTTTGTAAAGTAGCGAAACTCGAGGGTTGATCTAAACCATCCATCATTTGGGATGCGTGTCAGAAATCCAAAGAGAGTCGAAAATCGAAGTATCGGAGATCCTGAGGACAGGATAATCTTGCAACTTGAAATCGCGAAACGCGATATCCCGACAGGCTAAGGAAATAGCGTGGGGCCATGGCGGAGTCAGTGACATGGACAAGTGGAAGCCATCGAAGTCATCGGGAAAAATCCTGACAAAGAGGAAGGTACCATCGTGCGGCTAGCTGTCAGCATGCCAGAAAGAAGGGAAGCGCCATTGTGGGAGCCAGCTGTTCGTATAGCGGCGGGTCGGGATTCGGAGAATCGAGAATCGTGGGGACAAGAAGTCCATGCATTGTGAAACTCCGAACCCCGAAACCCCGACGAGAGGTTTGACTACAGTCATGGGGTGGAGGTCACGTGGACCAGGAGCTAAGCTAGGAGGGCTAACGTGTGAGGGACGCGTCGGGATTCAGAGAATCACGAATTCTGAAGACATGTGCATTTGGACATTGGGAAGTCCAAAACTCTGATAGGAGGTAAGACTGTGGTCTTATGAGAGGCGGTCACATGGACCTCGGCATAGCCGTGGGGAGGGACTAAGGAAAAAGGCGCATCGACAAATCGGGGATCCGGAGTTTGTGAGGACAAGAACTCATGTCGACGGGGATCACGAAACCCCGATGCCCGAAGCTTCAATTGGGAGATGTGCCACATAGACACACGAAGAGTACCACGTGCCAGCAAGTGGGAAGATAAGGCAAGAGTGGTGGGACCCTAATGACGTCACCGAAGGTGACGAGGACCCTTTGAAAAACACCACGTACCACTATGGTAGAGGGTGACAGCTGTGCTGTGGGCCCGGAAGGTAAAGTAAATCGGAATTTCATAAATTCGGCAATTGAAATGACAAGAGGTGGAGAGTCACTATATAATGAACTTCCAGGTACCGAAAACTCGAAAGTCGCGAAATATCGAAAACTGAAGTTTCAAACACCCGAAAAATACAGAGCTTAACAGAACTCAGAAAATTCGTGAAATTGAAACACTTTCTTAAAATCGATTGTCACGAAGGATGAGGAGTTGTCAAGAAAAGAAGGTTCGATGAAATTTGAGTCGCCTACGCATTATTTTGAAAAAGACGGACGAGTGCCAGAACTGTTTGAAAATTGCCGCAAAATGCAAAGAAATGGAAGAGATTCATAATACTTCCAGTTCAAGAAACTTATTTAAAATGAAATGTCTTTTATTTTGTTCGAACTGGCTTATAAATATTGTGGATTGATCGTGAAGGTTAATGGACTGACAAACTTCGAATTGAATTGCACAGTGCGTGTGTAGAGTTCAACAAAGATCAGGATTCTAGTTAACCAATGCCGAGTATGGAGTGGGGAAGAGTGCAGATTAACCTTGAAATAGAAGATGAACAGGAAGGAAAGGATGTTAACCTAGGAGGCGAAGGATCGAACTCCAATGGGCATGGAAAGGAGAAGGATAAGGAAGAACACATAATGAAAATCCTTGAAGGATTGCAAAGAGAGGCCAAGGCTCGCCAAGATGATAGCCGAAAGCTCATGAAAGTCAGGGACCGGCAAGGTGCATTAAACTTAAAATTTTTGAAGAGTCTGGAAAGAATAGAGAAGAAACTCGAGAAAGGAAGAGACTCAAGTACAACAAAGAGTCGTAGAACCCATGGGAGAAGAAGTAGGTTGAGGAGTGGTAGTTGACATCTTAGTCGCTCCCAAAGACATTCTGACAGTAAGACACACGGTAGTTCAAGTCCATCACCTACCAGAAAACATCGGAAATCTGGAAGGGAGGAATTGAAAGGAGAGATGAACAAGATTAAGCCTCCAACATTCGATGGAGAACATAAGAAGGAGGAAGATGCCGAGACATGGTTGCTTGGCATGAAGAAATACTTCCAATTGCAAAATTATTCTTCCCATGCAGAAGGAAAAATTTCAATGTACCAACTGAAAGGAAAAGCATCCATGTGGTGGGATCAATTTGTGCAGGTGCAACACATCTGAGAGAAAGAGGTCACTTGGAAGGAATTTAAGAGGTATTTCGAGAAGAAATACCTAACTAAAAGATACTATGATAGAAAGATAAAGGAGTTCTTCGAACTCAAGTTGGGTAGTACGACCATTGATGAGTATGAACAAAATTTTCTGGAACTATTGAAGTATGTTCCATTCATCAAAGAGGAAGCTGTTAAAACTCAGAGGTATCTAAGTGGACTGCCACCTTCCAATGGTGACAAGATTCAATATGATGATCCTAAGACTATGGAAGAAACAATAAGAAGGGAGAAATGCTTATACGAACAACAAAGAGAAAAGCCTACCTTTCGGAAGGCTTGGGACGACCATAAGAGGTTTAAGAAAGAACAGAGGCCGAAGGGAGACAAGCCTTCCTTTTTCAAAAACAGTCGTCAAGAACAACCATCATTTAGAGAGCCGAGAAGGACTGAAGAGGGTGCACAAAGACAGAGACTGGCGCCCATTCAGTGTTGGGGCTGTCAAGGAAACCACAAGTACAGAGATTGTCCCCATAAAAATGGTAAGGCAAGAACTGTACATGCTGTTCAGCAAGCTGAAACAGTGGAGGATTTGGGCAGCATAATGCCAAGGATCTACACAGCCCTGGACAACAAGCAAGTAGAATTTCAATCGCACATGATTGAAGTGGAAGGTATGATTAACAACCGACCCCTTGTTATTTTAATTGATTCAGGGGCTAGCCATAGTTATGTAGATCCTAGAGTGGTGGAAAGTTTGTATCTAACGAGGAGAAAACATGAGAAGTCTTGGTTAGTGCAGTTAGCCACAGGGACCAAGAGGAAGGTCACTAAATTGGTTAAGTCCTGTTCAGTGGACATGAAAGGAATGAGCACTAAGGCTGAACTGAACATTTTGCCTTTAGGCTCATATGATTGCTTAATTGGGATGGACTGGTTGGACCAGCACCATGCCCTTATGGATTGCTGTAACAAGAGGTTCACATGTCTGGATGAAGAGGGAAATCGGGTAACAATCCAAGGAATTCCCAGAGCCGTGGCGGTTAGAGAAATCTCAGCCATGCAGCTGAAGAAAAGTTACCGGAAAGGATGTCAATTATTTGCAGCCCGGGTGGAAGGAGTATTCCAAGATGTGGTCTCGAATTGGGAAAACCACAAGGTACTCAAGGATTTTAAGGACGTATTTCAGGAGGTGCCTGGACTACCTCCGAAGAGGGACATCAATTTTTCTATAAATCTGATGCCTGGAATAGATCCAGTTTTGAAAGCTCCTTACAGAATGAGTACGCCAGAGATGAAAGAGTTGCAATTGCAACTCAAAGAGATACTAAAGAAAGGTTACATTCGTCCCAGTGTGTCATCGTGGGGAGCCCCAGTCCTATTCGCAAAGAAGAAAGATGGGACGTTGAGGCTGTGCATTGACTTTCGACAGTTGAATAAGGTCACCATTAAGAACAAATATCCTCTGCCAAGGTTTGATGATCTTTTCGATCAGTTGAGGGATGCGAAAATATTTTCGAAAATAGATCTCCGATCTGGATATCACCAAGTGAGAATAAAGGATGAGGACATTAGCAAGACTGCCTTCAGAACAAGGTACGGTTATTATGAGTTTACAGTGGTTCCATTTGGATTGTCCAATGCGCCTACTTTCTTTATGTGCTTAATGAATGGAGTGTTCAGAAATTATCTAGACAAGTTTGTCATAGTCTTCTTGGACGATATCTTGGTGTATTCCAAGACAGAGGAAGAACACGAACAACACCTGAGAATGGTGTTGCAGGTGTTGAGAGAACACCAGCTGTACGCAAAACTGAGCAAGTGCTCATTTTACCAAAGGCAGATCCATTACTTGGGACATATAATATCTGAAGAAGGGATCGTTGTGGATCCTGAGAAGGTACAGGCCATTCGAGAATGGCCAGCGCCAAGGAATGTGGCAGAAGTTAGATCTTTTATGGGTCTGGCAGGCTACTATAGGAGCTTCATAGCCGGATTTTCAAGGATAGTGCATGCTATCACTTCCTTGCAAAGGAAGGAGAAGAAGTTTCAGTGGACTGATGAATGTGAGAGAAGCTTCCAGCAACTGAAGCAACTGCTCACTAGTGCTCCAATCCTGAGGATTGTAGATCCAAACAAGGATTACGTAGTGTGCACAGATGCGTGTAAGGAGGGGCTGGGAGGAGTTCTCATCCAAGAGGGATTTGTAATTTTCTATGAGTCCCGAAAGTTGAAGGAACATGAGAAGAATTATGCCACTCATGATTTAGAGCTGGCAGCAATTGTCCACGCCTTGAGGAAATGGAGACATTACCTCATGGGCAAGAGATTCGAGTTGAGAATAGACCATTACGGTCTGAAGTATTTATTCGATTAGCCAACCTTAAATGCCAGGCAAATCAGATGGCTAGAGTTTCTGTGCGAATATGAATTTGATATCAAGCATATGAAAGGGAAAGAAAATAAGGTGGCTGATGCACTCAGCAAAAAAGTGCACGAATTACATGCTACATCCATTAGCATGTACAAAAATGAGGTGAAAGATAGAATTTTGGAAGCTGCAAATGTGATTTGCAGTACAAAAGTCTTGTACCAAAGCTACAATAGTGTGAGAGACCACAGACTAAGGAAAGTTACACCTTGGGAACTAATGGTTTACTTCTGTATAAAAACAAAGTGTATGTACCTAATGTCCGAGAATTGAAGCTGTCAATTCTAAAGGAGATGCATAACGTGGCTTATGTTGGACACCCTGGATATCAGAAGACTATGGCAACAATCAAAAGCCATTATTTTTGGCCAGGTTTGAAGAAAGAAATTCCTGAATACATCGTCAGATGTATGGAGTGCCAGAAGGTTAAGGCGGAGCATAGGCACCCAGCAGGGTTGCTGCAACCTTTACCTATTCCTAAATAGAAATGGGACGTGGTAACAATGGATTTTATCACAGGATTGCCCAGAACAAGAAAGCAGCATGATTCAATCATGGTGGTGGTGGACAAGCTTACTAAAGCTGCCCATTTTATTCCACTGAAAATCACCCACAGAGAAGCATATGTTGTTGATATTTTCCTAAAGGAAGTCGCACGCTTGCATGGAATTCCTAAGACAATTGTGTCTGATAGAGACCTGAAATTCACTTCGAATTTCTAGAAAGGATTGTTCAAAGGATTCGGAACGAATCTGAACTTTAGCACAACATATCATCCTGAGTCCGATGGACAGACAGAGAGAGTGAACAGAGTAATAGAAGACATGCTGAGAATGTATGTGATGGATAAACCATCAAGGTGGGAAGACTACCTGCATTTGGTAGAATTCGCCTACAATAATGGGTATCATGCGTCATTGAAGATGAGCCCATTCAAAGCACTTTATGGAAGAAAGTGCAACACTCCAGTGAGATGGGATAATCCAGCTAACAGAACAGTAGTTGGACCTAAACTACTCAAAGAGATGGAAGATCAAATGATAAAAATCAAACAGAATCTAAAAGCTGCCCAGGACAGGTAGAAAAGTTACGCTGATAGTAATAGAACGCATAGAGAATTCAAAGTGGGTGACCATGTTTTCCTGAAAGTGAAAACTAACAGGAGTTCCCTGAAGCTGGGAAGTTGCGCCAAGTTGGCAGCAAGATTTTGTGGGCCATTTGAGATCCTGGAAAGGATTGGGCCAGTTGCATACATGCTTGCATTACCTGCATCTATGACTATACATAATGTGTTTCATGTTTCACTACTTAAGAAATATGTACCTATGCTAATCATGTTATCGATTGGACTGTGATCCAGTTGGAACTAGAAGGTGTCCTGCAAGTGCATCCTGTGCGCATATTGGACAGGAAAAGCAAATAGCTCCGGAATCGAGCTATAGAGCTTGTAAAGGTCCAGTGGACCTGGTACGGTCCTGAGGACGCGACATGGGAGCATGAAGAAGTTATGCGGGCAGAGTACCCGCATCTTTTTGAAAATTTTGAAAAGACTTGCAGAGGCAGTGTAAGTTGCACTGAGGACAGTGCAAAAATAAGGGGAGGGGGATTGTAGTGTCCCCAAGGCCGAGCCCCGTTGAAAATCATGAATATCAAATGAATTGTGAACATGTTCTATAGGCTGGTGAGCCAAGTTTTGTATAAGCTGGTAGGCTTTTGTGTTTGTTAGGCCAGGCAGCCTAAGTGTTGAAGGCGAGGAGCCTACTGATGTACTTGTATGTATGCAGAATGATTAATAAAATATAAACACCTCCAGGTGCAGACCGACCACGATGAATGAGTGAAGGGGGACTGAGCGTCCACAGAGTGGGCAAGGGATTAAGGGCTGGAAGGTTGGGAAAAAGGGGCCAAGTGTTGAGCCTAGGGGGCTTAAACCTAGGTATAATATTTTAATATTATTTCCCAAAAGACATGTGTATTTTACTTTTATCCTAAGTTCCTGTCAAGGGAAACGTGCAAAAGGGATGCATGCTGTGGGAATGCATGCATTTCCCAAGGTGACAAGTGTCAACCCTGGTGCATGAAAATATAATAGCCGAGATGAACTGTGGAGGGGATTCTCTCCATTCGACCCGACTGTCTGAAGATGAACCCATCCGACCTCTGCAATAATATCCTGGTACAATTCCGAAACGAAGACGGTGAGACTATCCTGTGATTATTAGACCTGTGTGGGAAGCGGGTGTCTGTTGTTCCCAATTGGCTGTTGCGGCCACGCAGTGCTAGACTGCGCATGGCATACTGGATAGAGTAGGCTCGTGTTGAGCTTGTGTATGACCTCTCTTCTGGTGAGGGAGGCGACTGTGGTTGGAAGAGGTAGGTTGTCAGGCCTGTGAGCAACTCTTTCCAGATGAAAGAGTTTGTTGGGAAGTGGTTTCTTCCAGAGAGTGCCCAACACCAACTACGGACTCTGAGACTTCCTGATCTAGCCTGTTGTCAGGACCCAGAGAGGGAGGTTAGCACCGATGGACTGTGCATGTGAAGGTGTATACTCCCTGGGTGGAACAGGCATGTGGGGAATGAGAGCCTGGTAGTAGTGGGCGTAAGATGGCATCTTTGGGGAGAATCCTTCCAGATATTTTTGTGTTGTTCTCCCTGTAATCTCAGCCTAGCCTAAGATTCCTTGCCTTGGGGTGGAACTCAGTCCCATCTCGGGGGTGACCCACTGTTGAGATGATGAGCAGTGCGGTCTAAGGTTGGGAGGTTCGTGGAAGGCCTGCACTTGGTTGGTGGATTTCACCATTGTAACAAGATAAGTATCTAACTATGTTCTTATCACATTTTGGCATGACTGTGCTGTATATATTATGTATCATGTTTTCCACTATGTATATGAATTACTGTTAAATGCTATGGATTGTCTCATTGTAGCCGTAAATTAAACGTTTTACTCTGAGCTAAATGTATTTCTTTACTTGAATGCATGTGATTATATAATTCCTGTACGAATTATGTGAAAGTGAGTTAAATTGGTATCAGAATGTTACCTAGTGAGTTATAAGCTCTCGGTAGGCAAAAAGGTATGCTACAAATTGGTATCAGAGCATTTATAAGCCCAGATTTTTGAAAGGGGTGTGCTACAGTTATTGTATCAATCTCAAAAGGTTGTTGAAGATTTAGGAGTGCTAATACTGGTGTGGTATTGATCTTCCCCTTCAAAGTGTCGAAAGATTTTGTTTCTTTCTTGGCATGATCAACTGTTGCAATTTGATATGTTCTTTAAGATACTGTAAGGGTTGGTGATTTGTATGTATGATTGTTTCCTCCCCTAACAAGTAGTGCTTCCATTTATTTATGCTCTGGACTAATGCATACAACTCTTTATCATATGTAGGATAGTTAACAACATCTTGGTTAAAAGTTTATGAGTGGTAACAAATAGGCTTACAATACTGCACCCATGGCATATCCATTGGCATCTGTCTTGATCTCAAAAGTTTGTTGAAGATTCAGGAGTGCTAATACTGGTGTGGTACTGATCTTCCCCTTCAAAGTGTCGAAAGATTTTTGTTGCTTTCTTTCCCACTAAAAATTGTTCTTCACACTAGTTAAGGCATGCAAAGGAGCTGCTATAAAGGACAATATGGGAATGAATCTCCTCCAATACTGGACTGCACCTAAGAATCTTCAAACTTTGGTTACACTTTTTGTCTCAGTAAAATTTACAGTTACATCAATTTTGGAAGGGTCAATTTTTAATTGTCATCCTCCTACAATATGACCTAAGTACACAAGTGCAATCTTGCCAAATTCACATTTAGACAATTTTACATACAACGTTTCCCTTTGAAAAGTATCCAATACTTTATTTACATGCCTCACATGCTCATCCCAAGTTCCGCTAAAAAAAATAATGTCGTCTAAATATACAATCACAAAGTCATCTAGGAAAGGCTTGAATACATCATTCATCACACGCATGAAAGTTGTCGGATCATTACAAATCCCAAACGACATAACTAACCACTCAAACAATCCTTGTTTGGTTTTAAAGGAAATTTTCCATGCATCATGTTCTATGCCTCTGATTTGATGATATCCACTACGCAAATCCAACTGAGGGAAATAGACAACATTTTTCAATTGATCAAGTAAATCATCTATGCGAGGAAGAGGGTATCGATTTTTCACCGTGATTTTATTTAAAGCTCGGTAATAGACACACATTCTCCATGTGCCATGTTTCTTTGGCACCATCATGATTGAAGAACCATAAGGAGATGAACTGGACTTGATGACCCTTTGATCCAATAAGTCCTGAACCTGCTTCTTGATCTCTGTCATCTCCACAACTGACATCCTGTACATGCCCACATTAGGAATAGGAGAATCCTGTTGAAGATGTATCTCATTTTGGACTTCCCTCTTAGGAGGTAATCCATATGGTTCCTGAAAAATATCATCATACTTAGAGACAATATCAATTAATTCCTTTTTATGAGATGGATCACACCCTTGGAAAGCATCAAATGTCCCAACATCTTTCTCTCTAATGACCATGAGTACATATCTCTTATTAGTGTTTATGAGTCTTTTCATTTGCCCTGCACTAACAAGTGTTGTATTTACCCTCACGATGTGATCTCTAACAATGTATTCCACTCCCCCTTTAGTAAGGTGGTATTTGTTCTCATGACGAAATAATAATGTTTTTCTATCATAAAGATAAGGACTTCCCAACATTATGCCACATATATCAAGTGGTACAACATCCAAATCTACTTCATCAATCAATTTTGAAGCAATAGCAAATTTGATACTACATTGTTTGGTGACATTAAGTTTTTCTTTATCACATACCCAACCAAGAGGATACAGCTTCAAATGTGGTTTCGTTTTGAGACCCATTTTCTTGACAAGTGCTTCAGATATTAAGCTTACTTGGAAAACCAGATCGAATAATGTATATATATTAGTATGTTTAGATACAACTCTTATATGAAATAACTCATTCCTATTTCATTCATCAACATGAGATTCATCATTGGAACTTGAACTAGCATGAAGATAATCTTTAACTTGTCCTCGAACCACTGTGATCTTTCCTTCATCTTCTGAATCGGAACCAAGATCTTGTTTTACTGTAGAAATGGTCTTTGTTCTCCAGTTTCCACCGAAATATTTCGGTTTCTTTTTTGGATGCAGTTTCCAACAATGTTCTTCATCGTGACCGATCTTCTTGCAATGAGTGCAAGATGGTTTTCCTCCTTCTCTCGTCACTGGAGCGGTCTTCTTGTCCTTCCTCTTAAACTTATTAAAAGTCTTTTGTGTGAAATTGGAAGGTTTCTTTGTGGGATCTTCTTGAACATGTTTCCCCTTGTTCTCAAGGTGAGTGGCTTGCACACAAACTTCTTCAAGACTTGTGGGGTTAAACAAGAGAAACTTATGTTGAATATAACTATGAAGTGCACCAATATACTTCATTAAAGTTTCATAAGAATCCAAAGGAATGTTCAATGCAAGAGCTTTCTTCCTAAATTCTTCTATGAAACTTTGTACAGTTTGTCCTTCACTTTTCCTTAAAGTTTTCCATTCCATAATTGCTTTATGTAAATACCCTGATGGATAAAATTGCTTCCTTATCATTGATTTAAATTATGATCACGAGGAAATAATCTTACCACACTTCTATCCTGAAGCTTACTCTCCCACCATATGAGAGCAGTAACTTCCAACCAAAGAGAAGCTAGTTGCAATTTAATTTCCTCTTCATCAATATGTTGGACACAAAAATACACTTCGACCTGTCGGATCTAATTATCTAGCTTTTCAGGATTAACATCTCCATTAAACATAGGTAACGCAAATTTTTCAAACTTTAATAATGGTTTCCTAAAAGAGGATTTACGGCTAGAATGATGAGAATGATGAGAATGCTCAGAGGAAGAAGAACTAGAACTTGAAGGTGAAGACGTAAGCTCAAGAGGATCTCGTCCAACCCCTTGGTTTACCGAAGCATCATCATCTGCGTGTGCTTCCTTTTTCTTCCCTTTCTTATTCATCGTCTTCTCGTAATCTCCATACATTCATTTGACCATGTGAAATTGTTTCTCTTGTTCATCATGCTTGTCCTCTTCTCCCATTTTATTCCTTCTGGATACATGACCAACTTTGGGATTGAGTTCCTTCACCCTTCTTATGCTTGGCCCTAGTAAGAATTCACACTCAACAATTCAATTCAAAGATGACTACTCTCATACCAACATGATCAAAGATCTTTTCATCGTGACTTATAAAGAATTTCATTAAATGAGCATAAATTAAAGTGCACCATTAAAGAAGGGAAAACTCAAAATGAAGAGAGATAAGCATCAGATCTAAACACAAAAACTTGATAACATAGTTTGTCCTTGGTGGACTACATCTCCGGGTCCTTCTCTCAAATGGGTAGGCTCTTTCATTAACTCAGCAAAATAATTTGGCAAATACATAAATATACCTCATTCTGAAATCAAGTTGTAGAAATAATGCTCAGATCAGAAAACATACATCACCACTAAATTTGTGGCGTCTGATTACCCAAAAATGACTGTCTCCACGCTCATATCTGACTCTAGCACTCCCAAACCTAAGAAGAATTATGTTTCAATTTCCATGCCCTCTGCAACCTACAATAATGACTGTACCACCTTGAAATCCATGCCCATAGGTCGTATGTTCTGCACCTCTCCTCCCATAGCTGGGCAGATTGCACCTTTTAAGTAATAAGCATGGGAGAATATACCAAGAGGTGTCTATGGCATATTGGTTATGGGCGGATGTATTAAGGTTTGGGCATATGCAGAGGTTCCGGGGTTGAATCCCATGGACTCTATTTTTAGTACTTTGGTTATATATATTTTCCATATATAAAGATCCACCACTAAATTTAGCATATTTTGCTAGAAGTCCTTCCAACTTGCTACTAAAGTTGGCGTGGTTCGCCAGATTTGGTGGACCCACCAATTTTTTTTCAAATTCGTTCACGAGTTGTCATTGGGAATTTCCCGCCTGCCACATGGAAGCCCCTCATTAGGCCACATGGTGGACCCTCATTGGGCCACGCTGCCCCCTGCCAAATCATCACACCATGTCAGTGCCACTTTCGTCGTACAAACTGTATGAACTTCCACGTGGCATGCTCCGACTAGTCCACAGATCGATCCAAAAAGACAATAACCAAGTGACACGTGGAAGCCTCTAGTGCTGCCACATCATCATGATGATGTCATCATGTCATGTGTCACTTCCCTACTCTTCCACATGTGTTGTACTAATGATGATGTCATCCATACAGATATTGACGTTAGTAGTACGGATGTTGACTCATCCCCTGTTGATTGGGCTAGGTTGACCAAACTTTGACCACAAATATCTTTCAATCCGTAACTCCGTTTGACAAGTCATTTGCATCGTTAGAAATCTTGCGATACGATCTTCGTGATCATGTCATTTTCACTGAGTTTTAGAAACTTTGAATGTTTTCCCTTTCCTTATCTGTTGAAGCCATTATGAGCATTTTGAGTTTCCTGTGTGAGTTTTGAGTTGTTATTTTCCTTCTCTGGATCCTTTTTGGATCATGCCTTCCCACTGAGAGATTTTTGGACCACACAAATATTTCATCAATCAATATGTAATTGAGGGAAAAGTCCCGTCACTTTGTCCTTCTCGATCCACTTTGCCTTGCTTGGATGTGTGCCTTTTAATCCTACTCGAAGATAATCAACATCACCCATGAATGAAGTCCTCATGCTCCTGTCCAGGATGATATATTCCTATAGCTCATCCAAGCACTCAGCTAAAAACTCATCAATTAAATGTATTGAAACTTCCTCATCTTGATCCATATCATGGGAGACTAAAAAAATTTCAAGTTCCTAATGTTCACAACTGAGCAAATCTGCATATAAGGTGGAAGATCTAGATGGAAAGCATTGGTACAAATTTTCTCCAAGATAGTGAAGGGTCCATAACGAATAGGCTTGTGTTTCTTGCCTTCACCCTTCAATCTCTCCTTGCTGATGTGAAGCCATACCCGGTCTCCAACCTAGAACTGTGTCGGCAGCTATTTCGCATTTTTTTTTTATCCTATCCTTATAAGTTGCCCACGCAAGTGTTTTGAAACCCTTGATTCTCATCACAATCTTTTGGATAATATGACATGATTATCTGGCGCATTTTCACACCTGTATGTTGTCCTCGTTTTCATGACTGCAAGCGTGAAAAATTTGATTTTGAAGTCACTTCAATTGCATTAAAATCGTCACTGGATTATTATGGTTACTCTTGTCTATGTGTTCATTATATTTCCAATTCAATTATGGTCGCATAGTTGGAAAGACACCAAAACCTTTACTCATTTGGCATTTTGTTTGTTGTTAATATCACTTCATTTTTATAAGACTGTGATGATATTCTCCTTGACTCAATGGTGGTTTGATGTACTTTGATCAAATTCCTTGGCACATTGGTTTCATAACAAACGCATTAACATGGTGATTAGACCTTTAATTCAATGGTTTCATACAAAGCATACTATTTATGATCGAATCCTTGGTGATTATTTGAAACATTGTTTTGATTTTAAAACCATGCAAACACTATTGCTTGTGCTAATATTTGGGTCAACTTACCATAGTTTTCATTAATCGTTTGAATGACATTGCTTTTAACATATTGAAATAGTGATTTGAATCACCATATGTTCCGTCGGTTGTACATTTGGATATGACTGTTTTGCATGGGTTAATGTCATTCCACCACCCTCGCACACTTTGACATTAATGCCCGCCTTCTATCCCGGTTACCTCTGTTGGTTTTCGGGGAAGCCTGTGAGCTATCGACCCTGCGTATACCCTGTCCAAACCCTTGATCATTTACCCTGCTCTTTGTGTATTCTATTCTATGGCACCTGTGGTGCGCATAGAACCAAATGGTATCCAAACTCTATTGCTTTTTGACAATGCTCGTAAGGATTTGGAAAATAGTGGTTGGCTGGTTTTTATCAAAATATTTGAGGGTTTTAACTTTTCGGTAGCCCAACAGTTCGCCCTCACCTTCCAAGGATGCAGGGCTAAGGTCGGAGACATACAACTCGAGCTAAATGAGGAATTCCTAAGCTCGGCTACAGGCTTACCAACTACTGGGCAAAGGTGGTTTAAGAACTCCAAAGTCGACAAGGTGTCGTGGCCGCTCTTATTCACATCAAGAAAGATTGTTAGTTGTGATAGAGGTATGCCTGTAACTACCCTCAAACCCAGGTGGCACGATCTTTTGGCAATTGTTAAGCAGTTTGTGACCTGTGAAGGTCGTTATGGCTTGGTATTTTTGTATCATCTTCGTCTATTGATGAATTTTATAGACTACCCTCTGAACATGCAACATTATCTCTTACGCAGTCTTTACAAGATGTCAAAATGATTTAAGCATGAGAAGGCTGATAGTAGCCTTTTCCATCACTTCTTGATCAAAGTCATTATCATTCATCATTTGACCCTTAGAGGTGACTGTTGGCAAGCCTTCCTATCAAGGAATGGCTTTGCCACTTCCGAGTGTGTTCAGGTAGACAAGGTGGTGGTCACTAAAACCCTGGTTGTGCCTACCGTGCCATCTCCTACCCTTCTACCCCTTGTCAAACCCTCGATTTGACCCAACCTTGACCTACCTGATACCATAGTCGACCCGTGTACTAAAGACAATACTAAGGCCATCAAAAGGGCTATAAGGAAGCAAGGCAAAGGTGATACTGGTTTCAACAGTAAGGGAAAGAGAAATGCACGATTTATATTGAGATGTGCCCGGAACAAGCCTAAATAGAGCACTGACCAAAAGCCTATCGTCTTGAGTGAGGATTCAGACTTGGAGATCGAGTGTTTTCTAGCCGAGGAATACCCCTATTCTCATGGCCTCTGCTCTATGGAACCCTACGACTATGTTTCCAACTTACCTCCGTGCCTCAAAAATGACCCTAACTTCCCAGGAATTAAGCTTCGCACTGAAACCCTTGGTAACAAGAACGAACCCTCACCTATGATGTCAAGGTCCGATCAATCACCGTGTATTCAATGCAATGCCTGGCTTGAACATTATTACACTGACGTTCCCCTATTAGAATCTAAGATCAAATCATTAGAGGAACGAGTTACTATGTTATCAAAGGAGAACGACAGGTTACAAGCCAATGAGAAAAAGCAAAAGACCACTGGTTCGATTGTCTTCAGAAACGTTGAGGCTGCTACAGCCTTTGTCAACTCAAGGCTATCCTGACCGAATCATTTCCTACAGCCCAGGTACCTGCAAATTTCAATGGAAAATTGGACATGATATGGCAGTTTAGAAGAGGCTTTTGTGATATAGTTTTGTTTTAGATTGTTAGCTAAAGTTAGAAATAGAGACTTGGGAGATTATTCCCAGATTTTTTGTAAACTATTTTTGATAATTCCCACAGGGATGTTTTACCCTGTGGCCTTTAAATACATGTAATTTTTTTTTAAAGGATCCATCATCACTGTTGGGAGAACAAGGACATGGATTTATGATGATACAAGCTCGAATGGAAGTGGAACTTTTGGAACAGCTTTAGCTTTCGATTTATCATACTTTCGTTCAAGTTTTGTGCATTCGAATTTGTGATTAAGTCATTGACTACTTTAGATATCAAGACTTATTACAGGTTAATGTGTTGTGATTTAAATTCTTCCCATGTCTTATGTATCTCAGTTTTATTACAACAATTACTCCATTTCAATTTAATGAATAAAGGTTTATCTTTTTCGTTAATTGAACTGTTCTATACAAATTTTTGCACAGGGATTTATCTAACTGTGATAATTTGTAAAATATAAGATTGTTGTCATTTTTATGTCTTGTTTGTTCTGTCATTGATATTCAAAGAGCACTGTTTCTTCCTGTTTACAATAAGTTTGTGGAAAATCTAGTGCGGCTTTCCTCCCATCGAACAACTAGATCAGATACTTTGCACGGGACAAATTGGAAAGCATTACTTCAGGTTAGATCGTTTTGATAGATAGAAAACTAGAGAATTTTCAGTAGTTTAGATAGATGTATAGTTTAGTTTTATAGTACATATTGTTATTCTAATTATTCAGCTTTGATAATTGTCATTTTAATTTTGTTTCATAAAATTATAAAATTCAAAAAATAATAGCTTTACTGTCGTAGGACAGCTCACAAATGGTTTTTTCATGTTTTTTATTTAAAATCTGTAATCTGTAAATACTGTACATTTGTAGTTAATATCTAATTGTGTTGATAGCTGAATATTTAATTAAGTAGAATTATTGTTTTATATCAGTTAATAGACTGTATATATATATATTTCAGATTTGTTTATTAGTTTGCTTTAATTGTTTTTTTCATTTAGATTAGTTCCTTTAGTTAGTTTTCTTTCATTTTCCTAGGACTTAGATTGGCCAACGGAGCCGCTAAACCCATCGGGGTGGATCATCCCAAACGGCTTGGGTTATTTAGAAAACCCCAGACCGGACCCACTCCTCCAGTTGACGAGCGTTCATTTTTGCCCGTCAACAAATGGCGCTAGGAGGAGGGTCGACTAACAAGCTGGCCTTGTAGGAGCCTTTATTTTAAATATATTCAATTTCCCCATGGCTCCCCAAATCGCTATGTTGAAACATGCTTTCAACTTCTCATTAGCCGATGTTCCCAACGAGATAATCTCTTGCTTGTCCAAACTCACCTTTGATGGTGGAGGCAATATATCTGCTAAAGACCACCTTAACAAGTTTTGGTGCAAATGCATCAAACATGACATCTCAGATTTAGGAGTTTTATGCAGACTGTTTGCTTTTACTTTTAGAGGTCGGATCAAACATTGGTTTGAATCCTTTCCAGCATGTCACATTTTTGATTGGTTTCAATTTGTAGATGAGTTTTTAGATGCTTTTGAAATTTATGATTTTGATCAATTATGTGAAGAATTTCATACTT
>JASDQU010012269.1:84610-94983 GCA_032191745.1 Picea mariana
CAGGCTCTTATTGACAACCAAATTGGTTTTTCCTTTGAATCATTGTATTTTCAGTCTAAGACTAGTATGGAAGATGATTCATTTCTGGCTCAAGGTGAATACCCTCATTCTTGTAACTCATGCTCTAATCAACATTTAAAATCAGTCATTGAAGAACACTTAAGCGACGAAAATCGTCTTGAATGTTCTAGCACTCCTATGAAACTGATTAGAGAAGAAGAAACCTTAAACCTTCACCCTCAAAATGCACTTTGTTCACAGGAAAGACTAGATGTTGGTCACATAAATTTTGAATTATCTATCACACAAAAGGAAAATCCAAATGATCATATTATGTTAAGGAATTCGTCACCAAAACATAGTAAGGGTTTTAAAGAAGGTGAAGAGAAATATTTTGAGAATACCATTGTTAATTCAAGAGATTATTTTTATGTGCTTATGAATGATTCCTTTTATTATTTATATCTTGACCTCTTCCTAGATTCTGGTGGACTTGACACCTTACCTACAACATCCTACTCTTTTCCGCCACAATCATATCATTTTGGTGAAATTAATTCCGAGCATAACATTGATAAAACTAGATTTGACGCCTGTTCACTTTCATCACTCACATGGGAAAAGGACATGTTGCGAGATGATTTTACACAGTTTATTGTTGAAAAAGGCAATGCATTATATTTGGAGATCAAACATTCTAAGTTGCATATTCGTTCTTTGCTTAGCTCTAATCTTAATGTTTATTCTTCACATTTTGAAATGATCAATCTCATCGAAGGAAACATTCAAACCAATGATCTAATTGATTGCACAAATCCTCATATGGTGAGTTTCCCAGTGATATATTCGTTTCATCAAAGTCATGGTTTGCATCCTCATTTTTGTGACAAGATCTTAGGATGGCTTGAATATTCTTATATAAAAAAATTTCATAATGAAGATAAAGTTGCGCTTGCTTTATTGCGCTTGCGTGACATATTTCTCTTAGATCCTCCATGTGAAGAAATTAATGAGTACTTAAAGAACTGTCAGGAGGATGGGGCATTTCATCCTTGGCTGATGGTTATTCCATTTCCTTGTAATCCTGACGAGTTTTTCAAAACTACTTACACTCACCCATGCCATTATGAACCTTATCACGACAAGATTGCACAATCGATGGAGGATTCATACAACAAGAATATCCAAGGAAATGGTAAGATCATGCTTACTTTGTTTTTAGATGATGATTATGAAGGTAAGTGTGATATGTTTCTGTCATTTGTTGATATATTACCATTCTTATTAGTAATTCTTGATCTTGTTTCCATTGCAGGATTGGAGTCCCTTCGATGGCTACATTGGAAGCATGACTTCACTTAGTATTTTTGATTTGTTTAGTAGTTAGAGTAGGCTTAGGAATAGGTTTTCCTTTCAGTTGTATTTCTCACTATTTCTCTTTTTAATAATGTAGTCATGAACGCAAGTGGGCGCACCACGAGAACCATAATACGGCTATTGTCAGGGAAGTCCCCTTGATCCTTTTCTCTTTACTATTAGTTGAACATTTATTTTCAAAAAACGCAGTATCGTCATGAAAATCCTAAATGGAAAGTAAAGAGATAAATAAATCTGAATCAACCCTGACCCAAGGTACCACGAGTAAGACTGCTTTCCCATCAATCAGGATTTTCCTACTTTCTTTCAATTTCCCAAGGGACTTGTTGCATGAGGTTTTCAGATGCACCTTCTGTACATATTTGTTTTTTGTTTTTGTTGTTTGGATTTATTTTCTTTCCAATTTTTTCTTCACTGGTGTGTTTTGATTTCTCCCTTATGCTTACTAGTTTTTACTGTTGAAATACACATACCTGCACTATGAACTGGTCAGGCAAAGAAAACAGAAAATTCTTCCTCTGAAATGACTGTTGAAAATTTGTCTAAACATCAATTATAAACTACTTCTGAAATTTACATCTATATTGAGAAAAGACTGTTGTTTGAAAGAAGTTAACTGATTTCGATCTATGAGTGAAGCCTGTCACGATCATCCATTATCTTCTTACGCTGTCCCTATTCCTTAAGGGAATGACTCAGAAGATGTCTCCCTGCCTTAGAAGGTCGTTTTTGTAAACAAACCATCTCTAAATCTCAATGAAGGACATTTTTTAAAATTCTTTCAAGGTCTGTAAAAATATGTCTAAAAAATCATAATTTCCAGTGTCACCCCACTCAATTATATATCTTTAAAAAATTAAATCATAAAAGAGCTGTGGGAAGTGATTGTAAACCCGTCGGGATGTTGAACAGGTCTACTGGCAGCGGGTAAATGCATGCACGACGCCAAGACAACTTCGTCGGGGTACTGAACAGGCCTGCTGGCAATGAAGCAATGTCGGGTATATGAAAATGCGTAAGTATGAAATCTCTTGACCTTAAAATGTCCTTTATTCTGATCTGGAACTTCTTCGTAGGATACAGATATCAGAGTGGGTTAAATGGAAACCCTGTCGAGGCTATGAACGCCTGCTGGCAGCAGTGGCTCTGTCAACAGTATTGGAGATCTTATCTTTAATATCGTGATTCGCTTATCTTAATACTATTATCAGTTTTCATCCTTTAAACACTGCTGGAATATTTGATTACTGATGATGTTTGAACAATTTTCCGATTGTTTTTGAGTTTGAATTTTTCTTGTTATCATAATCTGAATTTGTTCTTTTGGCAGAGATAACTGCTTCTACTAGTGTGTCGCCATTGTTGGCAGCCATTTCACATTTTTTTTTATCCTATCCTTATAAGCTACCCACGCAAGTGTTTTGAAACCCTTGATTCTCATCGCAATCTTTTGGATAATATGACATGATTATCTGGCGCATTTGCACACCTGCCTATTGTCCTCGTTTTCATGACTGCAAGCATGAAAACTTTGATTTTGAAGTCACTTCAATTGCATTAAAATTGTCACTGGATTATTATGGTTACTCTTGTCTATGTGTTCATTATATTTCCAATTCAATTATGGTCGCACAGTTGGCAAGACGCCAAAACCTTTACTCATTTGGCATTTTGTTTGTTGTTAATATCACTTTATTTTTATAAGACTGTGATGATATTCTCCTTGACTCAATGGTGGTTTGATGTACTTTGATCAAATTCTTTGGCACATTGGTTTCATAACAAATGAATTAACATGGTGATTAGACCTTTAATTCAATGGTTTCATACAAAGCATACGATTTATGATCGAATCCTTGGTGATTATTCGAAACATTGTTTTGATTTTAAAACCATGCAAACACTATTGCTTGTGCTAATATTTGGGTCGAATTACCATAGTTTTCATTAATCGTTTGAATGAAATTTCTTTTAACACATTGCAATAGTGATTTGAATCACCATATGTGCCGTCGGTTGTACATTTGGATATGATTGTTTTGCATGGGTTAATGTCGTTCCACCACCCACGCACACTTTAATGCCCGCCTTCTATCCCGGTTACCTCTGTTGGTTTTTGGGGAAGCCTATGAGCTATCGGCCCTGTGTATACCCTGTCCAAACCCTTGATCATTTACCCTGCTCTCTGTGTATTCTGTTCTATGGCACTTGTGGTGCACATAGAACCAAATGGTATCCAAACTCTGTTGCTTTTCAACAATGCTCGTAAGGATTTGGAAAATAGTGGCTGGCTGGTTTTTATCAAAAGATTTGAGGATTTTAACCTTTCGGTAGCCCAACAGTTCACCCTCACCTTCGACGGATGCAGGGCTAAGGTCGGAGACATACAGCTCGAGTTAAATGAGGAATTCCTAAGCTCGGCTACAGGCTTACCAGCTACTAGGCAAAGGTGGTTTAAGAACTCCAAATTCGATGAGGTGCCATGGCTGCTCTTATTCACATCAAGAAAGATTATTAGTTGTGATAGAGGTATGCCTATAACTACCCTCAAACCCAGGTGGCACAATCTTTTGGCAATTGTTAAGCAGTTTGTGACCTGCAAAGGTCGTTATGGCTTGGTATTTCTGTATCATCTTCGGCTATTGATGAATTTTATAGACTACCCTCTGAGCATGCCGCATTATCTCTTACGCAGTCTTTACAAGATGTCAAAACGATTTAAGCGTGAGAAGGCTGATAGCAGCCTTTTCCATCACTGCTTGATCAAAGTCAATATCGTTCATCATTTGACCCTTAGAGGTGACTGTTGGCAAGCCTTCCTATCAAGGAACGACTTTGCCACTTCCGAGTGTGTTCAGGTAGACAAGGTGGTGGTCATTGAAACCCTGGTTGTGCCTAACGTGCCATCTCCTACCCTTCTACCCCGTGTCAAACCCTCGATTTACCCCAACCTTGACCTACCTGATACCATAGTCGACCCGTGTACTAAAGACAATACTAAGGCCATCAAAAGGGCTGTAAGGAAGCAAGGCAAAGGTGATACTGGTGTCAATAGTAAGGGAAAGAGAGCATGATTGATATCGAGATGTGCCTGGAACAAGCCTAAACAGAGCACTGGCTAAAAGCCTATCATCTTGAGTGAGGATTTAGACTCGGAGATCGAGTGTTTCCTAGCCGAGGAATACCCCTATTCTCATGGCCTCTGCTCTATGGAACCCTACGATTATGTTTCCAACTTACCTCCCTGCCTAAAAAATGACCCTAACTTCCCAGGAATTAAGCTTCGCACTGAAACCCCTGGTAACAAGAACAAACCCTCACCTGTGATGTCAAGGCCCGATCAATCACCGTGTATTCAATGCAATGCCTAGCTTGAACGTTATTACACTGACGTTCCCTTGTTACAATCTAAGATCAAATCATTAGAGGAACGAGTTACTATGTTATCAAAGGAGAACGACAGGTTACAAGCCAATGAGAAAAAGCAAAAGACCACTGGTTTGATTGTCTTCAGAAACATTGAGGCTGCTATGGCCTTTGTCAACTCAAGGCTATCCTGACCGAATCATTTCCTACATCCCAGGTACCTACGAATTTCAATGGCAAATTGGACATAATATGGCAGTTTAGAAGAGGCTTTTGTGATATAGTTTTGTTTTAGATTGTTAGCTTAAGTTAGAAATAGAGACTTGGGAGATTATTCCCAGATTTTTTGTAAACTATTTTTGATAATTCCCATAGGGATGTTTTACCCTGTGGCCTTTAAATACATGTTATTTTTTGTAAAGGACCCATCATCACTGTTGGGAGAACAAGGACATGGATTTATGATGATACAAGCTTGAATGGAAGTGGATCTTTTGGAACATCTTTAGCTTTCGATTTATCATACTTTCGTTCAAGTTTTGTGCATTCAAATTTGTGATTAAGTCATTGACTACTTTAGATATCAAGACTTATTATAGGTTAATGCATTGTGATTTAAATTTTGCCGATGTCTTATGTATCTCAGTTTTAATACAACAATTACTCCATTTCAATTTAATGAATAAAGGTTTATCTTTTTCGTTAATTGAACTATTCTATACAAATTTTTGCATAGGGATTTATCTAATTGCGATAATTTGTAAATTATAAGATTGTTGTCATTTTTATGTCTTGTTTGTTCTGTCATTGATATTCAAAGAGCACTGTTGCTTCCTGTTTACAAGAAGTTTGTGGAAAATCTGGTGCGAGTTTCCTCCCATCGAACAGCTAGATCAGATACTTTGCACGGGACAAATTGGAAAGCGTTACTTCAGGTTAGATCGTTTTGATAGATAGAAAACTAGAGAATTTTCAGTAGTTTAGATAGATGTATAGTTTAGTTTTATAGTACAGATTGTTATTCTAATTATTTAGCTTTGATAATTGTCATTTTAATTTTGTTTCATAAAATTATAAAATTCAAAAAATAATACCTTTGTTGTCGTAGGACAGCTCACAAATGGTTTTTTCAGGTTTTTCCATTTAAAATCTGTAATCTGTAAATATTGTACATTTGTAGGTAAGATCTAATTGTGTTGATAGCTGAATATTTAATTAAGTAGAATTATTGTTTTATATCAGTTAATAGACTGTATATATATATATATATATATATATATATATATATATATATATATATATATATATATATATATATATATATATATATATATATCAGATTTGTTTATTAGTTTGCTTTAATTGTTGTTTTCATTTAGATTAGTTCCTTTAGTTAGTTTTCTTTTGTTTTCCTAGGACTTAGATCGGCCAACGGAGCTGCTAAACCCGTCGGGGTGGATCATCCCAAACGACTTGGGTTATTTAGACAACCCCGGACCGGACCCACTCCTCCAGTTAATGAGCATTCATTTTCTCCTGTCAACAAACTGATGCTCAACCATGTGCTTATCATGCCAAGCTTTATATCCATTGACATATGTAAGATCAGTACTGACACTTTACTCAGTTGATCATGCCAAGAAAGAAACAAAAATCTTTCGACACTTTGAAGGGGAAGATCAGTACCGCACCAGTATTAGCACTCCTGAATCTTCAACAACGTTTTGAGATCAAGATAGATGTCAGCGGATACACCATGGGTGCAATATTGTAAGCCTATCTGTTACCACTCTGAAACTTTTAACCTAGATGTTGTTAACTATCCTACATATGATAAAGAGTTGTATGCACTAGTCTAGAGCGTAAAGAAATGGAAGCACTACTTGTTAGGGAAGGAAAAAATCATACATACAAAAACCCCAACCCTTACAGTATCTTCAAGAACATACCAAATTGCAACAATCTCAACAATACAGGTGGATGGGTTTTCTACAATAATTTCACTTGGTAATCAAGTACAAAAAGGGTACAAGTAACAAGGTAGTTGATATGCTTTCTAGATTTCCTATTTTTTTTTCTATTATTTTGAAGAATACTTCTTTATTTCATGATATCTATGTAGAACAATATGTCATCAATGAATATTTTAAAGAAGTATATATGAAGCTAACCCTTGGTGCACAGGTAGAGAACTATTGTGTACAGGGAAAATTACTCTACCATATTGGAAATATATGTATTCCTACAAGTGAACGAGTCCATGTAATACGAGAAGCTCATACTTCTCTTGTGTCTAGGAATTTTTGGGTAGGAAAAACTATGGCTCATTTGCAAAGGTTTTGTTACTGGAATCAAATGAAAGCAATTGTAACTAAATATGTAAAGGGGTGTGTGATGTGTTTTAATTGTAATCCCACTAATAAAAAATTGGGGCTATACTCACCACTTCATGTTCCATCCCATCCATGGGAACGTGTCTCTATGGATTTTGTAGGGGGTTTACTCATGACCAAAGGGGGTCATGATTATTTGTATGTGGTAGTGGATATGTTTAGCAAGATGTGTATCTTGATGCCATGTAAAAATTAGATTATTGCTGAGTAGACTGCTAATCTCTTCTTTCAGCATGTTTGGGTTCACTTTGGATTACCCACATCTATCGTCTCAAATCATGATACTCGATTCCTTGGGGACTTTTTTACTAGCTTGTGGAGAATGATGGACACCAAATTGAAGAGGAGCATTGATTTCCATCCACAAACTGACGGGAAGATAGAGATGGTAAACCAAACAGTGGTAATTTTGCTTCAAGGATATTGCAACAAGCATCCCAAGTTATGGGATGAATAGTTACCCTATGTACAACATGCATACAACTGATATTTACATTCATCCACTTAGAGTTTACCTTTTGAGACATGTTTTGGGTACCTACCAAAGATTCCTTTGGACTTGATGTATGGGAGAGATGTCGATGTAAATGAAGAATGAATAAAGGACAGAGCCCACAATTTCATCCAAAGGATCCAGCAAATACAATAGGTAGTCAGGGAACAGTTGGAGAAAAGTCAAGCACAATATAAAGCTTGGCATGATAAGCACAGGGTTGATCATCAGTTCCAGGTTGGAGACCGAGTATGGATTCACATCAGTAAGGAGATATTGAAGGGTGAAGGCAAGAAAATCAAGCCTATTCGTTATGGACCCTTCATTATCTTGGGGAAAATTGGTACCAATTCTTTTCATCTGTATATTCCACCTTATATGCAGATTTACTCAGTTGTGAACATTGAGAACTTGAAAATTTTTTAGTCTCCCATGATCATGGATCAAGATGAGGAAGTTTCAATGCCTTAAATTGATGAGTTTTCACCTAAGTACTTGGATGAGCTATAGGAAGCTATCATCCTGGATAGGACGATGATGACTTCATGTAGGGGTGATGTTGATTATCTTCGAGTAGGCTTAAAAGGCACACATCCAAGCAAGGAAACGTGGATCAAGAAGAACAAAGTGAGGGGAATTTTCCCTTAATTACATGTTGATTGATGAAATCTTTGTGTGGTCCAAAAATATCTCATTGGGAAGGCGTGATCCAAAATGGATCCAGAGAAGGAAAAGAACAACTCAGAACTCACAGAGGAAACTCAGAATGCTCAAAATGGCTTCAACAGATAGGGAAAGGAAAAAAATTCAATGTTCCCAAAACTTAGTGAAAATGGCATGATTGCAAAGATTGTGTCGCAATATTTCTAACGGTGAAAACGGCTTGTCAAATGAAGTTACGGATTGAAATATATTTGCGGTCAAAATTTGGTCAACCTAGCCCAATCAGTAGGGGATGAGTTAGCATCTATACTACTGATGTCAGCATCTGTACAGATGACATCATCATTTGTAAAACACACATGGAAGAGTAGAGAAGTGGCACATGGAATGCTGACTTCATCATGATGATGTGGCAGCATTAGAGGCTTCCACATGTCACCCGATTATTAGCTTTTTGGACCGATCTGTGGACTAGTCGAATTATGCCACATGGCAGTTCATACAATCTATACGACTGACATGGCACTGATGTGGTGTGATGATTTGGCAGGGAGAAGCATGGCCCAATGAGGTTCCACCACGTGGCCCAATCAGGGGCTTCCACGTGGCAGGTGGGAAACGTCCAATGACAACCCGTGAACGAATTTCGAAAACAAAATTGGTGGGTGTGCCAAATCTGGCAGACCACACCAACTTTAGCAACGATTTGGAAGGAATTCTAGCGACTCCGCTAAAGTTAGCAGTGGATCTTTATATATGGAAAATATATATAACCAAAGTACTAAAAATGGAGTCTGTGGGATTCAACCCCAGAACCTCCACATGCACCCAAACCTTAATACATCTGCCCATAACCAATATGCCAAAGGTACCTCTTGGTATATTCACCCACGCTTATTACTTAAAAGGTGCAATCTGCCTAACTACGGGAGGAGAGGCACGTACCATATGACCCGTGGGCATGGATTTCAAGGTGGTACAGTCATTATTGTAGGTTGCAGAGAGCACGAAAATTGAGACGAAATTCTTCTTGGGCCTAGGATTGCTAGAGTCAGATCAGAGCGTGGAGACAGTAATTTGTGGGTAATTCGACGCCATGAATTCAATGGTGATTTATGTTTTCTGATCTGAGCATTATTTTTGCAGCTTGATTTCACAATGAGGTATATTTATGTATTTGCCAAATTTTTTTGTTGAGTTAATGAAAGAGCCTACCCATTTGAGAGTAGGACCCAGAGACATAGTCCACCAGGAACGAACTCTGTTATCAAGTTTTTGTGTTAAGATATGATGCTTATGTCTCTTCATTTTGAGTTTTCTCTTATTTAATGGTGCACTTTAATTTATGCTCATTTAATGCAATTCTTTATAAGTCACAATGAAAATATCACGGATCAGTATCCTATCTCAGAATACACAATTCGCTATAATTCATAACCGCAATACATTTCCCTCATAAAAGAAAGTTTTCTTCTAGGGAAAAAAAAACCTAACATAACTTCTATCGTCAGATCTGTGACCTTATAATGAACGGTCCAGATTTACAATGAAATTGCAATATACATTTACAAGACAATTTTTCCTTCAGGGGCTCGCTTTCCCCCAGACCTCGTAGAGGGGGTAGCCCCCCTCTGCACTCCCCAGTGTGGAGGAGTGTACATTCTTCTGAGGTGTAAAGTCTTCACGGGGTATAAACACGGCTAAAAACAAAGACCTCTGAATCAAGAAGATAATCAGGATCCACAACCAACAACAACCACCTTATTCACTTGTATGTTCCCTTTCTTCTGCTCCAAGAATATGCTAAAAGAAGTTCTCTTTCTCCTGCTTCAAGGATATGCTAAACATTGTCTTCCTTTTTTATTTCATTTTCATGTCAAATTATGATTTGATATGTGAGTAGCAAATAACTTTAGATGATATCTGGATTTCAAAAATGTACACATTTAACATCTTTTGTTTTTTCTATTTATTTGGAAAAAATTATTCCCCCATTCACTTCTCTATATTATATTTGTTTCATAGTATATTCCCTCACTAAATATGGTTTTCATAAAAACATATGTTACTTAGTTTGTTTC
>JASDQU010012269.1:95484-124225 GCA_032191745.1 Picea mariana
TTGTTTCGGCATTCCCTTTCCCTGCTTATTGTTTCGGCATTCCCTTTCCCTGCTTAGGGGTATGTTAGTATATTAGAGTCTTCGGGATTTTGTGAGATGACTTAAACAAATTACATGAATTATTTAAAATTATTAATATATATCATATTTCGAGGGTGATGGATTTTGTGAGATGACTTACACAAATTACATGAATTATTTAAAATTATTAATATATATCATATTTCGAGGGTGACCTACACTTATTATATAAGATTATTTAATATATATTATATATTACCTAGCTTTAATAAAAGATTAACCTATGTGCCCTCCACCACACCCTCCCCACTCCACTCACATAGGCATTCCATACACTAATTTGTTTATAAACACTAAAGTTCATTTTCATCCCATGCATGTGGGATTTATCATTTTTTATTTTTAAACTTACCCAAGACGCACTAATAAATCATCAATTTGCACTTTGACAATTAGAGGACCCCGACTTCGAAAGGTCATAAATCGAGATCTGGGGCACGAATTCGGGATTGTGAGGACTCGTTGGAAATTTTAAATAGAGGAGAAAAACCTCAAATAATTTATTTTGGGAAATTCACAAGCTAAACATTCCAAAAATTCAACAGAAAATAGGCTACGGAATTAAAACAAATTGAGTTTTGTGAGTGTGATTTTAGGGAAAATTTAATAACTAAAACATTTTCCAGATTGGGATCTCATTCCATATTTTCCATGTCAATAATATAATAGATGAAAAATAATATGGGCTTGTATTTGGGGATCTATCTTTGTTTTTAATTTCATTTTCTCCAAATAATTGGTTTCAATATTTTTTAGATTTAGTTTTTCTTTGGATTTCAAATATGTTTTTAATGATAATTGGTGGTTATTTTGTAGAGATTTGAGAGGATAATCTCCAGCTAGAGTTTTGATATGGATTAATGAAAATAACAAATCAATCATAGGTGTTGAGAGCTCCAAATTAATCTCAACAATTATTCTATTTTTCAAGATCAGTTCCATATTTGAGAGCAAATTTCCAAGAAACCATTATGGAAACTATTTCCAGATTGCAAGGCATAAATTACTCATCATTAAAAGGATAAAGGAGGAAGTTGAAGACTGGGTTGGGGGTTGACATGTTAGGAATTTTTCTAAGAAGCAAGATTGTGTTCTTTGTAAGTTTGTAGGGTCGTTGTAATTTCTTGAAGATCAAGCATTAATATATTGGATTATTCGCTCATCTTCAATAGAGCCTTGTTTTCTCTTCTATTTTCTGTATTTTTATTCTCGTTATGCCATCACTATTCATGTTTATTTTGCAGTAAGATCATTATTAGGGTTAAAGAAGTAATAATTTGGTACAACCTCCACTATTACAATTATAAAGTAATCATTTGAGACAAATAATTTCCTTTGTCTTATGATGAGTAAGACAAGACCTTTGTTTTAACTTGTTTTACTTAACCATAACCCTGATATGTTGTTTTACATGCACTCACTTTTGATTTGTTGGATTCATCATTGGAAATGCCTAGAAAATCGATTATTCTTCATCTCAAATTTGTTGATATTGCTCTTGCCCTCTACAAATTTTGAGACTTAAGTTTTTTTCCTCCCTTCTTCCACCTTTCATGAACTAGTTTTTCTCCTCTGTTTGATGAGACTCCATTCCCAATAGATTTAGGCTACTAATATGAGAGTTTTACAACTATTTATTTGGTTTGTTGTCTTATTTCCTATGCCTTGTTTAACCTTCGTTTTATTATCTTAAATCTGGTCGTTGTGATTTAATGTTCAAGTGCTACTTGGTGAGATTGAGTAGACCATATTTTTAAGTCATATGAGGGAGATCCATTTGGTTGGAAGGGCTATCTTTCCAGTCAGAAGTTGGTTGAAAATTTTCTAGGCACTTCTATTGTACATCCAAGAGAAATATTTAGTAACAACACTTTTTTGGCGTTGTTGTCGGGGACAGAGTTGAAAGTTCATTTTGTCTGGGAGTACGATAAACATCATCTCTGTTTCTTGAGAGTGAACAAGAGTCAGCCACATGGGATGTTTTAATTTTTCACATGGCGACTCTATAATATGAAAAATTCATTGGTGGTTCCACTGGGAGATCATCCTTTGACAGAAAAATGATTAATCGTTGTAAAATTATCAAGTACCAAATGGCGAGTTTCTTTCAAGATATTTTAGATCTGTTGGTTAGTCATTTTTTTCTCTATCAAATATATTTAGAAATTATTTTATGTTATTTTGTTCATCATAAGATAAGAACCTCATCTCTTTCCTTAGAAAAGGAAATCCAAATTTCTTTTGCCACTTCTCAAGTAGAAAATTCTAATTTATTGTTGTCTTCTAAAAATCACAGTACGCCTCTTGTATCAGCGTCCTTTGAAATATTCTTGATTAAAAAGCACAAATTCCAATTCTTTCATAAAATAGTAATTATTGTACATCAATTGGGAATGAAATCAATATGCCAATTCCTTCAGTCATTAATATACCTTGTGATATACCTGAAAATATTCATCCAAAGGATTTAAATAGGTATAAACCTCTCAAATTTCCATTAGTTCTTCATTATCTTCCTCCTAAGTTTTTCAAATATATTCCTTTATTCAATGGGGAAGCTGATGTTACAACAGAAAATCACATGGAAGCCTTTGAAAATTTCACAGATTGTTTAGATATTCAATATGAGGATGTCTTTATGAGGTTATTCACTCATTCATTAGTAGAAGAAGTAAAAAGATGGTTTAGAGATTTAATAGTTTAATCTATTACTTCTTGGACTGACTTTCATGATGTTTTCCTGCGCAAATGGGCCGAGAGGAAATCTCATCATCAAAATTCAATAGAAGATTTGAAAATGTTTATCATAATTTTCTTATTGAAATTCGTCCTTTTGAAGTTGTTTCCAAGGTATATTATGAATTAGCATGTCATCCTAATTTAGTATTTTACCTCAGAGAAAGGAAGTCCTCCACTTTGCAGCAAATGTTTATAGATGTTGAATAAATTGAAAACAATATATGGGCTTGTGGGATGTTTCCTAATCAGATAGAAGAGGATCTGAATACCGGAGAGTAGAAAGAAGAAATGAACAAGAATAATTAGACATGTATAGTTCAAATCGGTAATAGGTAAATGATTGAGAAACTGATTTTTGCAATTTTTTGAGTGATTTTCATAGTGAGGAAAATGAACTTACTAATTATGAATCTGAACAAGAGAGCTACTATGATTATATTCAAGAAAATTTTCAACATGATCAAAAACAAATTAATCTATCTTTATATTTAGAGAGCTTAAATATTCATTAGCTTATATATGATAGACACGACTCCGAGACAAAGTTTAATATTAAATATGAGCAGAATTCTAAAACATTATCTTCAACATTTTTTTTATGTTGAGCCAGTCTATGATGATTATGATAATTTTGATGAGGAAAAAACAAAAATTAAAGAGATGAGTTATTTATTATCATATTTTGAAATTTTTAAAGGACCCATATATGATAATGATGATCAACAAATTGATTATGTTGATTTTGAATTTTATGAAAAATGAGTTAATATATTGTTTCATGTCTTTTGTTCATTTGATGAACACATGGAAGAATCTTATTTCATCAAAAAAGAAGATATTGTGTAGCAACAATTCAATTTTTTGGAATAAAAGAATAAATTCTCTTATAATTTTCAAGATCTTATCGAAGTCTATTTCAATGTTTTTTCAAATAAAATTAACTCATCATTGTTTCATTCTAAGTATGGAATTCAATCTAATGATGAGTTAAAAATGGATATGTTGTTGTCCCTAATTCCCAAGAACATAGAAATGGATGATCCTGAACAAAATTAGTTGAAAAAATACAAGTGGAACAATCTCATCCCATCAAAGAAATAGAAACCCTGAAGGAGTCCAATTTTTTTATCAAGGACAATAATTATGTGGGTAATCAGGTACTTATTTTTTTATCAATATGAAGATATTTTAGCATTCTTCATGGAATCATCGGGTAATGTGAGTCTCTCATCATTTTTTCACTGTAATATGTATATAAATTGTATGGTAAGTTGTGTATTCTTCCTCTGCTACAATCTTTATTCATATTTTTCTTAATCATCTACAGAGAAATAATTTTTAATTCAATTAATGAAATGCTTTCATGGCTACATTGGAAATATGATATAACTTGATTAAGCATCTCATAAATTTTAGAATAGGATCAAATTGTATATAAATAAACTCAAATTTGATCATTTCTTTTCAGTTTGCATAATTTTTTTTAGGTTTGTAAAGATAGTGTTATTATTAGTTAGATTAGTTTAATAAATGAAATTAAACGCTATTGATCACTTACATTTATTCTAATCTCTATAGAAATGATAATAATTTATTTATAGATAAAATTTCGAACATGTTATTTGAACAAGTAAGGTCGAAAGTTATTGGTTTATTTATCTATGTTAAATTGGTATATTTGGGGTAATTTCTTGAAATATTAGCTTTGATATTAGATGATAATTGACAGTTTTCTCAAGGGAAACACATAAACTATTATCATACTCATAGGAAAATAAATGGTTAGTCTTGAGAAGGCGCTAATATAAGGGTTTACTTTAACATGTAGACAGTTCTACTTAATTTATATCTTTAACAATTATCATCCCATAGTGTTATTTCACACAGATTTCCCCCATTCCACAAAATAAATAAAGTATTAAGACATAGGGTGAAAGGAAATTCATGAAAATGATTGCCCCCATCTTGTCCAAAATAGATGATGAAAGGAAATTCATTTAAATTATTTCCCTCATCTCAAATTAATGAAATAATGTTAAAAAGTGGGATGGTGAAAGGAAATTCAGGATTCAGGAATACATATATCTTCATCGGGGCTATGGATTCCTGGTTGGTAGTGAAGTGATGTCTGTGATGACTGCTATGAATTGAAACTACATATCGTTACCCAAACTATGTTATTATTCCTCTTCAGGATTTTCTATAGTATGATCCAACTAAGTTTTATTTTTAATAAATATAAAGAACTATTTTTTCCCTTGAGTTAAAACAATCATCAGTTTGAAATATAAAGTTTTAGCTTGATTCTAATTAATTACCTTTCATAACTCTTGAGCAGATTTTGATGAAATAAATTCATTAATAACTTTACTTGAAATCTAAAATTTAGCATGCTTTGAAGTTTTAAATTTTAATAATTCAAATATTTCTTATATGAGATTTATGTTGAAAAGTGAGAAAATAGGTTTTAGTTTGATGAATAAATTTTAGTTTAAATTTAAAGAATAGTGACTATGTTACCAATAAATAAGGCACTAGGTATATTGTTCTTCCATACCTCACAGGGAGACACAATCTCCATATGCAGCCTAATGCTGGAACATAGAATAAATTCTAAAATAAATAAATAAATTTTTTTACAATAGGTGTTTTGAATTTTACTTGCATGATGATCCAGTTTGGTTTTCTTTTAGATCAGAGTGTTTTTTGGAGGCCTTAATGTCACATCCTCCTCTTAATGTTTCTTGAAAATAAAGGGTCCTCATATAAAAATTTTGGAATATTGCATAGGTTTGCTTTTGGTTTCCTATTTTGAGTGATTTTTGGTTTTCATAATTTTTCAATTTTAATAATATTGTCATCTTTGTCTCATCGAGATATTTTCGGTGATATAAAATTTTCATCATTTCGACTCTCAGATCAAAAGTTATGTCCTTTTGAAGTTTTGTGTTTTTCCACTATTTTGATGAGTTGGTGTGATGATGTGGCATTGCTAATGCACATGGAAAAATTACATATGGTGTTTCCACGCAATCTCCACATATTTCCACAGCATCATTAATTGTCACATCTCTTGACAAATGGCATATTAGTGTATTTAATTATTGTGTATATTATTTTATTTTTAATTTAATTTAATTTAATTTAATTATTGTATATATTATTTATTTTTATATTATTAATATTTTATAGTTTTCGGGCCTGGTTCGGTTTGATTTGATTTTATATCAGATTATTTTGTGGAGTCCTTAACATCACGTCCTCCTCTTAATGTTTCTTGAAAATAAAAGGTTCTCATATAAAATTTTCGGAATATTGCATAGGTTTTCTTTTGGTTTCCTATTTTGAGTGATTTTTGGTTTTCATAATTTGTCAGTTTTAATAATCCCATCATTTCCGTATCCTTGAGTTATTTTCATTGATATAAAATTTTCCTCATTTCGACTCTCAGATCAAAAGTTATGGTCTTTTGAAGTTTTTTTGTTTTTCCACTATTTTCATGAGTTGGCATGGTGATGTGGCGTCACTAATGCACATGGAAAAATTACATATGGTGTTTCCATGTCATTGCCACATCGGCATTAATTGTCACATTTCTTGACAAATGGGATATTAGTGTATTTAATTATTGTGTATATTATTTTATTTTTTATTTTATTTAATTATTGTATATATTATTTATTTTTATATTATTAATATTTTATTATATTTTATAGTTGTTGGGCCCTTCAAGTATGTGCTCTCCACCATACCCTCCTTACTCCACTCACATAAGCACTTCATACACTAATTTGTTTATAAACACTAAAGTTCATTTTCATCCCATGCATGTGGGATTTATCATTTTTTTTATTTTTAAACTTACCCAAAATGCACTAACCAATCATAAATTTGCACTTTTATAGTTACAGGACCCTGGTTTCAGGAGGTCATATCTCAATATCTGGGACACAAATCGGGCTTGTGAGGACTCGTTGGAAAGCTTAAATAGAGGGAAAAAACCTGGGACAAATTATTTTGGTAAAATTGCAAGCTAAACATTCCAAAAATTCATCAGAAAAGAGGCTACGAAATTAAAACAAACTGATTTTTTTGAGGGTGATTTTAGGGAAAATTTAATAAATAAAACATTTTCCATATTGGGATCTCATTCTATATTGTCCATATGTCAATAATATACTGCCTGGGTGGGCCTAATGGTTAAGAACATGTGTTATCTCCTGAGAGGTGACAAGTTCAAATCCAGAGGGAGGTAGGGTATGTATACCTTTGCAGACTTTACCAGTCAAATCATTAGGTGGAGGGGGTCCCTTGTCCCACAAACAAGGGGGTCTCATACAAAAAATTGGTGTATGGCTTGGTTGTGACCTTAAAAATAGATTATTATTATTATTATTATTAATATAATAGCTGGAAAATAATTTGGGCTCATATTTAGGGATCTATATTTGTTTGTAATTTGATTTTCTCCAAACAAATGGTTTCAATATTTTATAGATTAGGTTTTTCATTGGATTTTAATTATTTTTTAATGATAATTGGTGGTTATTTTGCAGATATTTGAGAGGATAGTCGCCAACTGGAGTTCTGAGATGGATTAATGAGAATAAAAAATCAATTATAGGTGTTGAGAGCTCTAAATTAGTCTCAACAATTATTCTATTTTAAAGATCAGTTCCAGATTTGAGAGCAAATTTCTAGGCAACCATTATGACAACCATTTCCATATTGCAAGGCATCATTTACTCAGCAATCAAAGGACAAGGGAGGCATTTGAAGACTGGGTTGGGGGTTGATAGCTTAGGAATGTTTTTGGGTAGCAAGACTACATTCTTTGTCAGCATGTAGGGTTGTTATAATTTATTAAAGATCAAGGATTAATATATTGGATTCTTCGCTCATATTTAGCAGAGCCTTGTTTTCTCTTCTATTTTCTGTGTTTTTATTCTCATTATGCCATCACTGATCATGTCGATTTTGCAGTAAGATCTGTAACGAACCTACTTAAATAGATGTATAGGTATTATTAATTATAATTAATTTGATAATATGACTGTTCTAATATGTTAGTTAAACAATAATTATTTCTTAATAATAATAACTAATTAATTATTATTAATTACTTGCTCATATCTGTCAATGATTAATTAATTATTAATTGACTCATTAATTATTTGAGTAAAGAATTAAAGGGGTTAATAGTTTAATTTATTAAAGACATACGTATACGGGGGGGGAAGAAACATTAAATAAGGGGATAAGACATTAAATATAGGGATAAAATATTAATGAAGGGGATACGATAATAAGGGGGGAGATAAGAAAATTAATGAGGGGGAGGAGAGTCGGTGAAGGGGGATATGATGGGGAGGAGTCTTATGGGGAGGATCATTATTTTGGAGGGGGGAAGCATTTTGAGGGGGATGGGATTTATGTTTGGATATTTTTTCTGGTGTGGGAGTTTTGATATAGGGAGTTTTTAGGTGAACCATCGCAGGGGGCACCGGGTTGCTGGGGGTTTTGGGCAAGGGGGCCAGGATATCCTTACGGTATCCTGGAGCTAGGGAGACGGACAAGATGCTCCTAGCTGGCAGGGAGGAAAACTCGGTTTTGGGTAGTGTTTGGCATAGTTTCAACTTCAACATTGGACCAACAGAGATCAGGGTTAGCATCAGGAAGAGGTAATTTATTTTATGTATTATAAGGAATATGCAGAGTTATGTTGTTGTTTGTAAGTGAATTAGGATTTGTTCGTAAATTTTAATTAAACTGAATGGATATATGTTGGTTATGATGTTATGAAATGTTAGGATAGCATTTCCTTAAAATAAATTATTTATTTATTTATTTTATTTTATTTTATTTATTTATTTTTATTTATTTTTGGTTTTATAAGGCTCTGTGGAACAGAACCTTACACATGGTATCAGAGTCCTAGTTCAAAATTTGGAGCCACAGGCCCACCTACCCACCCATCATCTTGACTGAAAGTTATGTCATGTGTCCTATGAACAACCCTGAAAACCTAAGCATGCAACCTGAAACCCTTAATTTAAGGCCCTTGAAGGCTAGGAATAATGCAGAAATATTGCAAAAAAAAAAAAAAATGACACCTAAAACCCTAGAAAATAACAAGAAATGACTCATAAACCCTAAGAGAACCCCTTAGATGAATCCTGAAAAAAAAGAGATCCTACACCTCTAGGAGCCACATGTCAACCTGCTCAAACCATTTGATTATCAGTAAGAGTCCTTGCCTACAACCAAAACATAAAATTAAGAAGGTGAGGGCCTTTAACAAAAAAAAATAGGATAACAAAATTTAATATATATATATATATATATATATATATAAGAATAAACCTAATATTTAATTTCCCCTATGAAGGAAATAAATAGAATAAGGGTAGATAAAACATTTAAAAAAAAAGAAAAGGGAGTACATATATAATTAAATGGAGAAATGATACAAAAAAAAAGGAGATCAATAATGAACCTATGCCCTTCCCTGTGATGCCATTAGCTAAAACAAGCTCAGTAAATGCATGCCACTCTTCCAGAAAGCTTTGCAATTCTTTCTGACAATTTTTTTTTCTTGTCATAGACAAAATCTATCTCAGGTAGCTCTTTCTTAATCTATGCAATTTCTTGCTTGAATTTCGTCTTTACTGGAAGCATATGAGATTATTGTTGTTGATTCTTTAGCTATGGTAAATTTTCTGGCACTACCAAGCTACTCTACTGACGTATTCCCAACCTTCATACCCAAATTACCAGCAATGAAGACCACGAGCTATCAATCTAAGCACCCAACACAACACTACCATCAACGAAGACCACGAGCTATCAATCTAAGCACCCAACACAACACAGAGTGCTGAAACCACATGGAGGAGGAGCCCACGGGTCACTGTGGAAAACACATCCACAACTAAGCACCTGCCCCACCGTCGTAACGAAAACGCCCACACATTAACCAACAAAAACCTAACGCCCAAGCGCCACCACTATACATCACCTAACAACCGAACGCCCAAGCGCCACTGCTATACACAACATATTATCCAGCGCACAAGCTAGTGCCCGAACGCACCACGCACCAACCAATGGACACATAAGTCACCAAAAACCAGCACGAAGCCACGTGCACTTCATACACCAAAAACAAAAAAATAGTAATAAACAAAATAAAAAAAAAACAATCGCAGCATAAGCACCATGGCCGATTCCTTTCCACAACCACAAGTAAATTTAATCAACAACTAAAACCAATACAATTCGATCCAAAAATCAACATACAAGACCACTGCAAGTGCCAATCCATGCAAAACTCAGTCAAAAACGTAATCAAAGGTGGTATAGAAACACCAACTTTCAGGAAGAAATTTCGTCGGTGGAAGCTGGTTATAAATCTGTAGCCTATATAGAGGTAGACTGTGCAATGGATGGCAAAGGAAGGTTGGAAAGGGTGAGAGGCGGCCGAATGGAATGAAAGAAAGGCTGGCTGGCTTGCTTAGCCACGAAGCGGAAGAAACTCGACACCCTGATGCAGCATTCCAAAACTTGGCCTCTGTAGTAAAGTTGTTGTCTAGGATGGACGCACCGTAGTATTTCTAGGGCTTTATAACAACATCAGGGGAGAGTTTGTTTAGAGGGAAGGAGCATGAACATAATATCAGAATGAAGCCGAGTGCTTAAATGTCTCCACAGCCATCACCATGGGTGAACAAGACCACACGCCTTCCAGGAAGCCCTTTAAAGTTGGAATTTCCCTTGAAGAATGCTTGCGGAGTATCCTTTGATCCCGATGCTGATTGGACATTGGATGAACTTAAAATTGAACTAGAGGCCATTGAAGAGAAGTACAGTATTCCTTTGCTACCAGAAAACAAACCTTGTTCAAGAAGCGGTTCAAACTTTTGATGTCGTGACTTGTCCACAGTGGTAGACTTTGGGACAAGCAGAAAACCATTTGTGATGCGTNTTCCCTTGAAGAATGCTTGCGGAGTATCCTTTGATCCCGATGCTGATTGGACATTGGATGAACTTAAAATTGAACTAGAGGCCATTGAAGAGAAGTACAATATTCCTTTGCTACCAGAAAACAAACCTTGTTCAAGAAGCGGTTCAAACTTTTGATGTCGTGACTTGTCCACAGTGGTAGACTTTGGGACAAGCAGAAAACCATTTGTGATGCGTGCATTTGATGATGACTTTGATAGTAGCGACAGAAGCAGAGAAAAGGATGTCGAAGAAGTAGAGAAACAAGCAACTACAGAACCACAAAAAAAAAAGTAAGTAATAAATAAAAAAAACAACAGGTGCAAGCCCACAATACAAAAACAATAGCAGTAGCATATACAAGCCATCTCTTAGAGCAGAGCGTCGAGCCACAGAGGGAGGAGCCTCCAGCCATCCCTATAACTACGTCGTAGTTGCAGAGTAAGGGAGGCTCAGGGCACGTTCGCAAATGAGTTGGGCAACAGGTCGATTAGGGTTAAGGGATGAGAGCCTAGGGGAGGGGGCACGTGGGCCTCATGCGAGGACCCACGATGCCGATTTCTTATATATATAGTATTTCATGAGTAATTATCTATTTTTTTTTTTTAAATTTTAATTGTTTTAAATTAATTGTTTTAATTTAATTTTTTTATTTTAATTATAATTATTTTAAAATAAATATTTGAGAATTATTTATTTTAATTTTAAATTCTTAAGTCAAATTGTTTTAAATTAGTTTAAAATTTTAATTAAATTAATTAAATTAGGTCTTTACACATGCTAATTTAATTAATTTAATTAGGTCTTTACACATGCTAATTTAACTAATTTAATTAGGTATTTTGTCTTTTTAAATGAGTAAAAAAAAATTTGAATTATTTTACTTGATTAAGGGGTTTTGAACCCACGACCACCCACCGCCTAAGCCTTAAGAAATGACCAACCACCAACGTGCCACATATATCACTTTTACAAATAAATTCACATATAAATAGTTTAATTATCAATAGTAGCAAAGTATTATCTTGAATAATAATCTCGGATTATCCAAGTACCAAGCTCACGAGACCGTACACACAACTCATCGAGCCAAGCGCCAAGTCCCTCCATTCCATTCCACCAGTCAAAGTCAAACACTAGGCTTCAATGCATCGCCTCAGGCTCACTACATCATACGACCACAAGTCAGGAAACAATACATAACCACAGTACACAAGTGCTAAGTTCCAATGCCGAAAGCCACTCTACAATCCTTAACGACTCGCACCTGCAGCCACCGAGACACACAATTCAACGCATATGTACAGCATGCCAAGGAAAGTTCATGAGTCAAGCTTCGAAGGATAACCTTAGACTCATTTCATCGAAATTAGGTTGGAAGTCACCTTAATTAGTTGTAAACGAAAATTTTAAAGGACTTAGACTAGGACAAGTGGAAGGAGGTGGCATACACACTAGAAAATTAAGCTAGAGGAATTGGTGAGTATGGCGCAAGGCTAGCATAGCTACCGGGAAAGGGAGTCAATAGTTTTCTTAGGCAAATAAATCAAGCTTAGACACTTAATCCTAACCCAACCAATCCCCTAAAGAGAGTAATGTCTATTTACAGATAAGTAAAGAAAAAATTACACCTAACCCTGTTTCTAGTTTAAGTAGCGCCAATTTGAAACATCCTTGAACTCACCTTGACAACTTTCGTTGATGCAGGTTAAATCATACAGGATGGTGAGGAATCAAGGGAATTGAGGCAGGGGAGCATCTTCGCTGCCACCCCCAACATCGCCAGTGCCGCCACCCCCATCGCTCGAACTAGCTCTCATACTGCGCTCATTGAAGGCCATAAATGAGACTTTAAAGGGGTGACAACCAGCAGGGACCGAGGTGGAACCCCCACCATCTAGAATGGGTAATCCAGAAGCATCAAGGGATTCAGGGGGAGGACCTCCACCCGAAGACATCACTCGAGAATTGCAGAAGATCAAATTTCTGGAGTTTTCCTGGGGTCGCGCTAGTGAACGCACGAAAGCATGGTTGGAAGGCATGACAAGGTGTTTTTCCTTAAGGGACTATGTGTCCAACTCAAAGGCGAAGATAGCAATTTTTCAGTTAAGAGACAATGCCTTGAACTGGTGGGGCAACTTGGAAAGACAACTGCTTCTTACCCTAGAAACAATAACTTGGGAACTTTTTAAGGAGAGGTTCCTAAGGAAATGTCTTCCAGCTTATTATGAGGAACAACAAGTAGGGGCATTTCATGCCTTAGTACAGGGAAACAAAACTGTAGAAGAATATGAGATCAGATTTATGGAATTGGTCAAATATGTTTCGTATATGGATAATGACCAACGACAGGCAGAGTGCTTCATCTGTGGATTGAACCCTAAGATAAGAGCTATGGTGAGGATGTGGAAACCATCTTCGGTAGAGGAAGCTGTGGAAAATTTGCGTTATGTAGAGGAACACATGAACTTAACTAGGGGTACAAGACCAACATTTTTGCATCGTCCTGAATTTGTCGGGAAGGCCCCTAGGACAATTCCCAGGGGAGGGGGCTCAAGGCCACCTCCATATGGTAATAGAGTCACACCAAGGACAGTAACCATAGGGATTTCAATGGTAGTGAGCTCAACATCTCGTTCATCACCAACGACGCAGACAGGTCGACGTTCATCTCAGGGAACAGCTAGTAGGGGCAGGGGTTCCAGGGGAAGGAACTCATTTCAGAGATAGTCACATAACAGTGCGCAGGTTCAATCCTGTGTTACCTACTGGGGATGTGGAGAACCCCATTACCAGCGTGATTGCCCAGAGTTACAATCAGGATTTGTACATAGAGAAGGAAAGGCCCCGATGGGGAGAGCAAATAGCAGCCACCAAATTTATGCAGCGGTTAATAATTGCCAGGCCGAACATCAATCCACGGTGGTGGAGTCATCAAGTACGCTAAATCATATCAACGTTAAGATTTCATTTGATTCTAGTGCTATAGATAGTTTCATTTCACCTTCTACATTAGAAAAGAGTGGGTTGGCAGCCTACGAGCGCGATGACTTTAAATAAGTCGAGACGGCTTCAGGGGAAAAACAAGTAGTAGGACCTAGTGTTGATAATTGTATAGTAGATCTAGGAGTGTGTACTACCAGGTTAAATGTATACGTCACTACTCTCGAGGCGTATGACCTAATCATTGGAATGGATTGGTTAGCAGCTCATCGAGATTTGGTAGATTATTTCGCAAAAAGGGTGCTCTGTGTAGACAATGAAGGAAGGCCAGTAGAGATCCAGGGTGTATGGAGAAAAGTGTCATTACGCTTTATCTCAACTATGAAGGTTAAGTGATACTTGAGGCAAGGATGTCGACTTTATGTAGTGGAAGTAGTGAATGAAAGGAAGGGACCCTCATTGGATTAGTACCCGGTATTGTCAGAATTTAAGGATGTTTTTTCGAACGAGTTACCAGGGTTACCTCCCGAGAGGGAGCTTGATTTTACTACTGAGCTAAAACCTGGTGCAGAACCAATTTCCAAGACTCTGTATCGGATGACAGCGCCGAAACTTTGTGAATTGCAAATGCAGTTGAAAGAGTTACTAGACTTAGGGCTAATAAGGCCCAGTGTCTCACCTTGGGGTGCACCAGTAATTTTTGTAAAGAAGAAGGATGCATCCTTACGACTGTGTATAGATTACAGGGACTTGAATAGTGCTATAGTGAAAAATAGGTACCCAATGCTACGAATAGATGACCTCTTCGATCAGATGAAAGGAGCAACAGTATTCTCAAAGATTGATTTGCGATAAGGGTATCACCAGTTAAGGATTAAGGAAGGTGATATCCCAAAAACTGCCTTTCAAACTCAGTTTGGACATTACGAGTTTGTCATAGTACCTTTCAGATTGACCAATGCACCAGCAATATTCATGAGCCTCATGAACGGCGTATTCCAAAAGTACTTAGATCGATTTGTACAAGTCTTTCTAGATGACATCCTCATCTATTCCAAGAACGAAAGAGAACACGAGGAACACTTATGAGTAGTGTTGTCCTACCTTAGAGAGAACAAATTGTATGGGAAGTTGTCGAAGTGTTCCTTCTTCCAGAAAGAGATTCACTATTTAGGTCATATCATTTCCGGCGAAGGAATCTCTGTGGACCCAGAAAAGGTAAAGGCCATTATGGAGTGGTCAGTGCCAAAAAATGCCCATGAGGTGAGAAGCTTCATGGGGCTAGCAGGTTATTATTAGATATTTGTGGAAGAATTCTCCAAAAAAGTGAAACCCATCACCACTTTGTAGTGCAAGGGGGTCAGGTATGAATGGACAGAAGAATGTGAACGTGCATTCATTGAGCTTAAGAGGTTACTAACTAGTGCGCCAATTCTATGGGTGATGGATATGGAAAAGGACTTCACAGTCTGCACGAATGCCTCGAAGTAAGGGTTGGGGGCTGTGATAATGCAGGATGGAGGAGTGATAGCTTATGTGTCAAGGAATTTGAAGAAACACGAAGAGCTATACGTGACTCATGATTTAGAGTTGGCAGTTGTAATGCTAGCTCTAAAACTTTGGAGGCACTATCTTATGGGATGAAACTTTGAGCTCAAAACAGACCATCAAATTTTAAAACATCTATTCACTCAAAGGGATCTCAATGCCAGGCAAAGGTGATGGAGTGAGTTTGTAGCACACCCCTCTCAAAAATCTGGGCTTATAAACGCTCTGATACCAATTTGTAGCATACCTTTTTGCCTACCCAGAGATTATAACTCACTAGGTAACATTCTGATACCAATTTAACTCACTTTCACATAATTCGTACAGGCATTATATAATCACATGCATTCAAGTAAAGAAATACATTTAGATCAGAGTAAAACGTTTAATTTATGACTACAATGAGACAATCCATAGCATTTAACAGTAATTCATATACACAGCGGAAAACATGATACATAATATATACAACACAATCATGCTAAAATGTGATAAGAACATAGTTAGATACTTATCTTGTTACAATGGTGAAATCCACCAACCAAGTGCAGGCCTTCCACGAACCTCCTAGCCTTAGACCACACTGCTCATCTTCTCAACAGTGGGTCACCCCCGAACTGGGACTGAGCTCCACCCCAAGGCAAGGAATCCTAGGCTAGGCTAAGATTACAGGGAGAACAACACATAAATATCTGGAAGGATTCTCCCCAAAGATGCCATCTTACACCCACTACTACCAGACTCTCATTCCCCAGATGCCTGTTCCGCCCAGGGAGTATACACCTTCACACGCACAGTCCATCGGTGCTAACCTCCCTCTCTGGTTCCTAGCAACAGGCTGGATCAGGAAGTCTCAGAGTCTGTAGCTGGTGCTGGGCACTCTCTGGAAGAAACCACTTCCCAGCAAACTCTTTCACCTGGAAAGAGTTGCTCACAGGCCTGACAACCTGCCTCTTATAACCACAGTCGCCTCCCTCACCAGAAGAGAGGTCATAAACAAGCTCAGCACGAGCCTACTCTGGCCAGTATGCCACATGCATTCCAGCACTGCGTGGCCGCAACAGCCAATTGGGAACAACAGACACCCGCTTCCCACACAGGTCCAGTAATCACGGGATAGTCTCACCGTCTTCATTTTGGAATTGTACCAGGGTATTCTTGCAGAGGTTGGATGGGTTCATCTTCAGACAGTCGGGTCAAATGGAGAGAATCCCATCCATAGTTCATCTCGGCTATTATATTTTCATGCACCAGGGTTGACACTTGTCACCCTGGGAAATGCATGCGTTCCCACAACATGCATCCCTTTTGCACATTTCCCTTGCCAAGAACTTAGGATAAAAATAAAATACACATGTCTTTTGGGAAATAATATTAAAATATTATACCCAGGCTTAAGCCCCCTAGGCTCAACACTTAGCCCCTTTTTCCCAACCTTCCAGCCCCTAATCCCTTGCCCACTCTGTGGATGCTCAGTCCCCCTTCACTCATTCATCATGGTCGGTATGCACCTACGGTGTTTATATTTTATTAATCATTCTGCATACATACAAGTACATCAGCAGGCTCCTAGCCTTCAACACTTAGGCTCCCTGGCCTAACAAACACATAAGCCTACTAGCTTATACAAAACTTGGCTCACCAGCCTATAGATCATGTTTACAATTCATTTCATATTCATGATTTGCAACGGGGCTCGGCCTTGGGGACACTACAATCCCCCTCCCCTTATTTTTTCACTGTCCTCAGTGCAACTTACACTGCCTCTACAAGTCTTTTCAAAATTTTCAAAAAGATGCGGCTACTCTGCCCGCATAACTTCTTCATTCTCCCATGTCGCGTCCTCAGGACCGTACCAGGTCCACTGGACCTTTACAAGCTCTATAGCTCGATTTCGGAGTTGCTTTCTTTTCCTATCCAATATGCGCATAGGATGCACTTGCAGGACACCTTCTGGTTCCACCTGGATCACAGTCCAATCGATAACATGATTAGCATCAGGTACATATTTCTTAAGTAGTGAAACATGAAACACATTATGTATAGTCATAGATGCAAGTAATGCAAGCATGTATGCAACTGGCCCAATCCTTTCCAGGATCTCAAATGGCCCACAAAATCTTGTTGCCAACTTGGCGCAACTTCCTAGCTTCAGGGAACTCCTGTTAGTTTTCACTTTCAAGAAAACATGGTCACCCACTTTGAATTCTCTATGGGTTCTGTTACTATCAGCATAACTTTTCTACCTGTCCTGGGCAGCTTTTAGATTCTATTTGATTTTTATCATTTGATCTTCCATCTCTTTAAGTAGTTCAGGTCCAACTACTGTTCTGTCAGCTGGATTATCCCAACTCACTAGAGTGTTGCACTTTATTCCATAAAGCGCTTCGAATGGGATCATCTTCAATGATGCATGATACCCATTATTGTAGGCGAATTCTACCAAATGCAGGTAGTCTTCCCACCTTGATGGTTTATCCATGACATACATTCTCAGCATGCCTTCTATTATTCTATTCACTCTCTCTATCTGTCCATCAGACTTGGGATGATATGCTATGCTAAAGTTCAGATTTGTTCCGAATCCTTTGAACAATCCTTTCCAGAAATTCGAAGTGAATTTTGGGTCTCTATCAGACACAATTGTCTTAGGAATTCCATGCAAGCGTGCGACTTCCTTTAAGAAAATATCAGCAACATCTGCTGCTCTGTGGTTGATTTTCAGTGGAATAAAATGGGCATCTTTAGTAAGCTTGTCCACCACCACCATGATTGAATCATGTTGCTTGCTTGTTCTGGGCAATCTTGTGATAAAATCCATTGTTACCATGTCCCATTTCCATTCAGGAATAGGTAAAGGCTGTAGCAACCCTGTTAGGTGCCTATGCTCCGCCTTAACCTTCTGGCACTCCATACATCTGGCGATGTATCCAGCAATTTATTTCTTCAAACCTGGCCAAAAATAATGGCTTTTGACTGCTGCCACAATCTTTTGATATCCAGGGTGTCCAGCATAAGCCACGTTATGCATCTCCTTTAGAATTGCCAGCTTCAATTCTCGGTCATTAGGTACATACACTCTGTTTTGATACAGAAGTAAACCATTAGTTCCCAAGGTGTAACTTTCCTTGGTCTGTGGTTTCTCATGCTGTTGTAGCTTTGCTACAAGTCTTTTGTACTGCAAATCAACATTTGCAGCTTCCAAAATTCTATCTTTCACCTCAGTTTTGTACATGCTAATGGCTGTAGCATGTAATTCATGCACTTTTCTGCTGAGTGCAGTAGCCACCTTATTTTCTTTCCCTTTGATATGCTTGATATCAAATTCATATTCGCACAGAAACTCCAGCCATCTGATTTTCCTGGAATTTAAGGTCGACTGATCGAATAAATACTTCAGACCGTAATGGTATGTTCTCAACTCAAATCTCTTGCTCATGAGGTAATGTCTCCATTTCCTCAAGGCATGGACGATTGCTGCCAGCTCTAAATCATGAGTGGCATAATTCTTCTCATGTTCCTTCAACTTTCGGGACTCATAGCAAATTACAAATCTCTCTTGGCTGAGAACTCCTCCCAGCCCCTCCTAATACATTTGTGCACACTACGTAATCCTTGTTTGGATATGAAATCCTCAAGATTGGAGCACTAGTGAGCAGTTGCTTCAGTCGCTAGAAGCTGCTCTCACATTCATCAGTTCATTGAAACTTCTTCTCCTTCCTTTGCAAGGAAGTGATAGCATGCGCTATCCTTGAGAATCCGGCTATGAACCTCCTATAGTAGCCTGCCAGACCCATAAAAGATCTAACTTCTGCCACATTCCTTGGCACTGGCCATTCTCGAATGGCCTGTACCTTCTCAGGATCCACAACGATCCCTTCTTCAGATATTATATGTCCTAAGTAATGGATCTTCCTTTCGTAAAATGAGCACTTGCTTAGTTTTGCATACAGCTGGTGTTCTCTCAACACCTGCAGCACCATTCTTAGGTGTTGTTCGTGTTCTTCCTCTGTCTTGGAATACACCAAGATATCGTCCAAGAAGACTATGACAAACTTGTCCAGATAATTTCTGAACACTCCATTCATTAAGCACATAAAGACAGCAGGCGCATTGGACAATCCAAATGGCACCACTGTAAACTCATAATGACCGTACCTTGTTCTGAAGGTGGTCTTGCTAATGTCCTCATCCTTTATTCTCACTTGGTGATATCCATATCAGAGATCTATTTTTGAAAATATTTTCGCATCCCTCAACTAATCGAAAAGATCATCAATCCTTGGCAGAGAATATTTGTTCTTGACGGTGACCTTATTCAAATGCTGAAAGTCAATGCACAGCCTCAACGTCCCATATTTAGTCTTCATGAATAGGACTGGGGCTCCCCACGGTGACACACTGGGATGAATGTAACCTTTCTTTAGTATCTCTTCGAGCTGCAATTGCAACTCTTTCATCTCTGGCGTACTCATTCTGTAAGGAGATTTCGAAACTGGAGCTGTTTCAGGCTTCAGATTTATAAACAAATCGATGTCCCTCTTTAGAGGTAGTCCAGGCACCTCCTGAAATATGTCCTTAAACTCCTTGAGTACCTTGTGGTTTTCCCAATTCGAGACCACAACTTGGAATACTCCTTCCACCCGGGCTACAAATAATTTACAACCTTTCCAGTAACATTTCTTCAGCTGCATGGCTGAGATTTCTCTAACCGCCACGGCTCTGGGAATTCCTTGGATTGTTACCCAATTTCCCTCTTCATCCAGACATGTGAACCTCTTGTTATGGAAATCCAGAAGGGCATGGTGCTGGTCCAACCAGTCCATCCCAATTAAGCAATCATATGAGCCTAAAGGAAAAATGTTCAGTTCAGCCTTAGTGCTCATTCCTTTCATGTCCACTGAACAGGACTTAACCAATTCAATGACATTCCTCTTGGTCCCTGTGGCTAATTGCACTAACCAAGACTTCTCATGTTTTCTCCTCATTAGATGCAAACTTTCCACCACTCTAGGATCTACATAACTATGGCTAGCCCCTGAATCAATTAAAATAAAAAGGGGTCGTTTATTAATCATACCTTGCACTTCAATCATGTGCGATTGAAATTCTGCTTGTGTGTTGTCCAGGGCTGCGTAGATCCTTGGCATTCTGCTGCCCAAATCCTCCACTATTTCAGCTTGCTGAACATTATGTACAGTTCTTTCCTTACCATTTTTATGGGGACAATCTCTGTACTTGTGGTTTCCTTGACAGCCCCAACACTGAATGGGCACCAGTCTCTGTCTTTGTGCACCCTCTTCAGTCATTCTTGGCTCTCTAAACGATGGTTGTTCCTGAAAAATGTTTCTAAAAAAGGAAGGCTTGTCTCCCTTCGGCCTCTGTTCTTTCTTAAACCTCTTTTGGTCGTCCCAAGCCTTCCGAAAGGTAGGATTTTCTCTTTGTTGTTTGTATAAACATTTTTCCCTTCTTATTGTTTCTTCCATAGTCTTAGGATCATCATATTGAATCTTGTCACCAATGGAAGGTGGCAGTCCACTCAGATACCTTTGAATTTTAACAGCTTCCTCTTTGATGAATGGAACATACTTCAGTAGTTCCAGAAAATTTCATTCATACTCATCAATGGTCATACTACCCAACTTGAGTTTGAAGAAATCCTTCATCTTTCTGTAATAGTATCTTTTAGTCAGGTATTTCTTCTCAAAATACCTCTTAAATTCCTTCCAAGTGACCTCTTTCTCTCGGATGTGCTACACCTGCACAAACTAATCCCACCACATGGATACTTTTCCTTTCAGTTGGTACATTGCAATTCTTCCTTTTGCATGGGCAGAATAATTCTGCAATTGGAAGTATTTCTTCATGCCAAACAACCATGTCTTGGCATATTCCTCCTTCTTATGTTCTCCATTGAATGTTGGAGGCTTAATCTTGTTCCTCTCTCCTTTCAATTCCTCCCTTCCAGATTTTCGATGTTTTCTGGTAGGTGATAGACTTGAACTACCGTGTGTCTTACTGTCAGAATGTCTTTGGGAGCGACTAAGATGTTGGCTACCACTCCTCGATCTACTTCTTCTCCCATGGGTTCTATGACTCTCCTTCATACTTGAGTCTCTTCCTTTCTCAAGTTTCTTCTCTATTCTTTCCAGGCTCTTAAAATTTTTTAAGTTTAATGCACCTTGCCGGTCCCTGACTTTCATGAACTTTCGGCTATCATCTCGGCAAGTCTTGGCCTCTCTTTGCAATCCTTCAAGGATTTTCATTATGTGTTCTTCCTTATCCTTCTCCTTTCCATGCCCATTGGAGTTCAATCCTTCGACTCCCAGGTTAACATCCTTTCCTTCCTGTTCATCTTCTGTTTCAGGGTTAATCTGCACTCTTCCCCACTCCATACTCAACGTTGGTTAACTGGAATCCTGATCTTCATTGAACTCTGCACATGCATTGTGAAATTCAATTCGAAGTTTGTCAGTCCATTAACCTTCACGAGCAATCCACAATATTTATAAGCCAGTTCGAACAAAATAAAAGACATTTCATTTTAAATAAGTTTCTTGAACTAGAAGTATTATGTATCTCTTCCATTTCTTTGCATTTTGCGGCAAATTTCAAACAGTTCTGGCACTCGTCCATATTCTGCAAAATAATGTGTAGACGACTCGAATTTCGTCGAACCTTCTTTTCTTGACAAATCCTCATCCTTTGTGACAATCGATTTTAAGAAAGTGTTTCAATTTCATGAATTTTCTGAGTTCTGTTCAGCTCAGTGTTTTTTTGGGTGTTTGAAACTTCAGTTTTCGGTATTTCGGGACTTTCAGGTTTTCGGTACCCAGAAGTTCATTATACAGTGACTCTCCACCTCTTGTCATTTCAATTGCCGAATTTCCAAAATTCTGATTTACTTTACCTTTCGGGCCCACAACACAGATGTCGCCCTCTACCATAGTGATACGTGGTGTTTTTTGGAGGGTCCTCTTCACCTTCAGTGACGTCATTAGGGTCCCACCACCCTTGCCTTATCTTCCCACTTGCTGGCACGTGGTACTCTTCATGTGTCTACGTGGCACATCTCCCGATTGAAGCTTCGAGCGTCGGGGTTTCGTGATCCCCGTCGACATGAGTTCCTGTCCTCACGAACTCCCGATCCCCAATTTGCCGATGCGCCTTTTGCCTTAGCCCCCCATGGCTATGCCGAGGTCCATGTGACCGCCTCTCGTAAGACCACAGTCTTACCTCCTTTCAGAGTTTCGGACTTCCCAATGTCCAAATGCACATGTCCTCAGGATTCACGATTCTCCGAATCCCAATGCGCCCTTCACACGTTAGCCCTCCTGGCTTAGCTCCTGGTCCATGTGACCTCCACCCCGTGATCTTAGTCAAACCTCTCGTTGGGGTTTCGGGGTTCGGAGTTTCACAATGCATGGACTTCTTGTCTCCGTGATTCCCGATTCTCCGAATCCCGACTCACCGTTATATGGATAGCTGGCTCCCACAATGGCACTTCCCTTCTTTCCAGCATGCTGACAGCTGGCCGAACGGTGGTACCTTCCTCTTTGTCAGGATTTTTCCAGATGACTTCGATGGCTGCCACTTGTCCACGTCACCAACTCCATCATGGCCCCACACTATTTCTTTAGCCTGTTGGGATATCCCGTTTCGCGATTTCAAGTTGCAAGATTATCCTGTCCTTAGGATCTCCGATACGCTGATTTTCGACTCTCTTCGGATTTCTGACACGCATCCCAAATGATGGACGGTTTAGGTTAACCCTTGAGTTTTTCTACTTTAAAAAACCATGAACCTTCACTTACCGGAACTCTGATGACCACATTCCCGATCTGGATGACCACACAACACGTGTCCTTCATCTTTCGGACAGTTTGGATCTATTTTGGATCTTTCACCCCCTAGTCTCAGAGGTTTAAACTTTGGACATCTCCCGACAGATCCTACAGCTGACGGGTTTTCCGACCGAGATCTGATGGCTCAGACGGTTCCTATCCAATTTGTAATTTCGCATATCGTGATTTTCCCACATTCCTATGTATTTCAAAAAGGAATTTTAATTCCTACGTGCATTTTTGTAGATCCGATGGTCATGAGGGCTCGCCTTCCCTCCCGAATAGATCCTAGGGTTCTAACACCATTGGTGTAGAGGCCTATCTCCCCATGGCCATAGACCACACCAGCTGTGGTTTCACCTGCCGCTATACTTCTTGAGCTCGTAAGCGTGGTCAAGCAACTACTTGACACTTCGGAACAAACCAAGGTCTGAAATTGGCCATTCCAGTCCCAATTCCTTCACATTCTTGGTCCAACGACCACTCCACTGGCCCATCTAGGCTCAGCGTCGAAACCTTGGCTCTGATACCAATTTGTAGCACACCCCTTTTGAAAATTTGGGCTTATAAACACTCTGATACCAATTTGTAGCGTACCTTTTTTCCTACCCAGAGCTTATAACTCACTAGGTAACATTCTGATACCAATTTAACTCACTTTCACATAATTCGTACAGGCATTATATAATCACATGCATTCAAGTAAAGAAATACATTTAGCTCAGAGTAAAATGTTTAATTTACAGCTACAATGAGACAATCCATAGAATTTAACAGTAATTCATATACACAGCGGAAAACATGATACAAAATATATACAGCACAGTCATGCCAAAATGTGATAAGAACATAGTTAGATACTTATCTTGTTACAGTGGTGAAATCCACCAACCAAGTGCAGGCCTTCCACGAACCTCCCAGCCTTAGACCGCACTGCTCATCATCTCAACAGTGGGTCACCCCCGAGCTGGGATTGATCTCCACCCCAAGGCAAGGAATCCTAGGCTAGGCTGAGATTACAGAGAGAACAACATAGAAATATCTGGAAGGATTCTCCCTAAAGATGCCATCTTACGCCCACTACTACCAGACTCACATTCCCCACATGCCTATTCTACCCAGAGAGTATACACCTTCATATGCACAGTCCATTGGTGCTAACCTCCCTCTCTGGGTCCCGGTAATAGGCTGGATCAGGAAGTCTCAAAGTCCGTAGTTGGTGCTGGGCACTCTCTGGAAGAAACCACTTCCCAACAAACTCTTTCACCTGGAAAGAGTTGCTCACAGGACTGACAACCTGCCTCTTCCAACCACAGTCACCTCCCTCACCAGAAGAGAGGTCATACACAAGCTCAACATGAGCCTACTCTGGCCAGTATGCCATGTGCAGTCCAGCACTACGTGGCCACAACAGCCAATTGGGAACAACAGACACCCGCTTCCCACATAGGTCCAGTAATCACGGGATAGTCTCACCATCTTCGTTTCAGAATTGTACCAGGGTATTATTGTAGAGGTCGGATGGGTTTATCTTCAGACAGTTAGGTCGAATGGAGAGAATCCCCTCCACAGTTCATCTCAACTATTATATTTTCATGCACCAGGGTTGACACTTGTCACCCTGGGAAATGCATGCGTTCCTACAACATGCATCCCTTTTGCACGTTTTCCTTGCTAGGAACTTAGGATAAAAATAAAATACACATGTCTTTTGGGAAATAATATTAAAATATTATACCCAGGCTTAACCCCCCTAGGCTCAACACTTAGCCCCTTTTTCCCAACCTTCCAGCCCCTAATCCCTTGCCCACTCTGTGGACGCTCAGTCCCCCTTCACTCATTCATCATGGTCGGTCTGCACCTGGCGGTGTTTATATTTTATTAATCATTCTGCATACATACAAGTACATCAACAGGTTCCTAGCCTTCAACACTTAGTCTCCCTGGCCTAACAAACACATAAGCCTACCAGCTTATACAAAACTTGGCTCACCAGCCTATAGAACATGTTTACAATTCATTTCATATTCATGATTTGCAATGGGGCTCGGCCTTGGGGACACTACAGAGTTTATGAGTGAGTATGATTTTGGTATTTCGTACATCAAGGGAAAAGAAAATTTGGTCGCAGATGCCTTGAGTAGGAGACCATGTATCTTCTCCTTGGTACCCTTAAAGGTCAATCTGAGGGAACATGTGTTGACACAACTCCAAGGAGACAGTTGGTATTTAAAGGTTACTTCAAACCTTCAGAGCGGGAGGAAGTTAGATCCAAAGTATGAAGGATATAGTCTGGAAGCAGATGGACTATTGAGATATCGAGGAAGGATGTACATCCCTGAAGATGGGGATATTCGAAGCATCATACTGAAGGAAGCCCATAGAGCACTTTATTGTGCGCATCTGAGTGTGAAGAAGATGTACGCAGACATGAGGAAGCTCTTCTTTTGGGTAGGCATGAAACGCAATATAATCCATTTCGTTGCCAAATGCCTAGAGTGTCAACAAGTGAAATCTGATCACCATCACTCAACAGGCCTCCTATAACCACATGATGTTCCTATGTCCAAGTGGGAAGTCATTTCTATGGATTTTGTTGTGGGGTTGCCACTCACATCTCATAGACACAATGCCATTCTTGTGATAGTTGATAAGTTGACCAAGAGNGCCCATAGAGCACTTTATTGTGCGCATCTGAGTGTGAAGAAGATGTACGCAGACATGAGGAAGCTCTTCTTTTGGGTAGGCATGAAACGCAATATAATCCATTTCGTTGCCAAATGCCTAGAGTGTCAACAATTGAAATCCGATCACCATCACTCAACAGGCCTCCTATAACCACATGATGTTCCTATGTCCAAGTGGGAAGTCATTTCTATGGATTTTGTTGTGGGGTTGCCACTCACATCTCATAGACACAATGCCATTCTTGTGATAGTTGATAAGTTGACCAAGAGTGCTCATTTTATTCCAGTTAGAGACACTTACGATGTCACAAACGTGGCATGTGTGTTTGTAAGCGATTTTATCCATTTGCACGGGATACCTAAGAAGATCATTTTAGATAGGGACTCCAGATTTACTTCTAGGTTTTGGACAAGTTTGCAATCAACATTGGGGACTCAGTTGAACTTAAGAACAACTTATCATCCTGAAATAGATGGGCAAACCGAGAGAGTAAATCAAGTCATGGAAGACATTCTTAAGATATATGTCATGGATAATCAAACCCAGTGGGGGAAGTACCTACCTTTGGTATAGTTTGCCTACAATAACAGTTTTCATAGCTCCATCGGAATGCCACCCTACGAAGCTTTGTATGGAAGGCCATGCAGAATTCCATTCAGTTGAGATAGACTAGAAGACTGAGTAACAGTTGGGCCAGAATTGATTCAAGAGATGGAGGAACATGTGATTCAGATTAGACAAAGACTAAAGGAAGCACAGGATAGGCAGAAAATTTATGTGGATGCACACAAGACTAACCGAAGTTATGAAGTGGGAGACTAGGTTTTCATTTGTATCAGGCCTAATAAGAGTACCATACGGTTTGGGAAGGGGACAAATTTGTCACCTCAATTTATAGGACTGTTCAGAATCCAAGAGAAAATTGGACCCGTTGCCTATCGTCTTGTACTACCACCCCACTTGCATAAAACTCATAATGTATTTCATGTATCTGTTTTACGTCATTATGTTGTTGATGAATCACATAAACTAAATTGGAATGAATTGCAGGTATTGGACATGGGAACTCTCATGGTAGAACCATTACGCATATTGGACCGTAGAGTTCGACAGCTCAGGAACCGTCTGGTAGACCAAGTTAAGGTCCAATGGGACAAGTATAGTACATGATATGCTACTTGGGAAGACGTCGAGACACTACGACGAGACTATCCCTTACTTTTTTGACCACCTCAAGAATATGTTTCTCGAAGGTGGGGTGTATGTAACACCACCTTTTGACTTAGATAACCAGGATTACCTGAGGCCCGTATACTTTATTTTCTAGTCACAATAAAACTATTAAATGATACACTTAAACTTTTAAGACATATGAACTATTATGAATGTTTAAATGTTATTAATGATGATGAATATAATGCGATCTACTATGTGAATGAAAATTTTATGAATTTTTAAATGTTATTGATGATGATGAATATAATGTGATCCACACTGTGAATGTAAATTTTACAAATATTTAAATGTTATTGATGATGTTGGATATGATGCAATCTATTTGATAAATGATAATTTTATGAATGGGTGTCAAAATTGAATTATAGGACATTAGAAGATCTATTTCTAACTTGAAAACTTTGATGTTAAGTTGTCGGTACAAGGATACCGAATTGAAATGATGATAGTATGCAATTACATGATGATAATGCATAGAAATGTATGAGTTTGTGTTATAGACTAATCTGCAGGCTATGGGCTATGAAATAGCCAAGGGATAAGGATGATGAAAGTGGATATCATGACCACTAGCCAAGAAACATTATGGTATGAATATTTGTATGTGAAATTATATCGGTTTGGATGCATTGCTATGATATGTGGACCAGTGCAGGATTTCAGGTGATGAGAGTGTCGAAAACTGAATAAACGATGACAAAACCCCCAGCAACATGGTGCCACTGTATATTCCATTGTAGGGTGTGGACCCTAGTTATGATTAGGAGGGGTGGAGGAATTTCCCACCGTGTATCCTCTGAAACCTGAAGTCATGGGAGGACGGTATTAGTTCACACTCCCCAAGACGTGTGATGATGACTGTCAGTTGCCTGTCGGGGAAGCTTGGTCAAGATAGTGACACTTCCACTTACGGGTTTTATTTGGAGTTAGGTCAATATAGTTGATGCTCCAAGATAGTCCAACAGAGGAAGGATAGGAATGGAGACGGAAGTTGTTTAGGGAGGAAGGATGAGTAGAAATAGTTGAGAAAGTATGGAGATTTGTCTTATGGTGGAATTTAATGTTTTCCCCTTCTAAAAAGAAAATGTGTATATATGAATATTCATAATTACGTAACTAAACCACCTAAATAAAATTGTTAAACTGGATAATTGTAATTAAAGGATTTCACAAACATTTGATTGGTTATTGTCTTTTATAAAAGACTAGTCTTGTTGATTGGATTGGATGCATACATAAATTACTAAAGGGTGATAGTTATTGATTATTAGTACATGCACGAGACTTGTATGTACTAGCTACACATGCATTTCTTGTACATGTACACTAGTATGTATGAGTTTTCTTGACTTACTTACTAATAATGCCGGTTAATTGTTATGAATGTGTGAACCATGTTTCTTTTCCTTTGTACCATGAGATACCTTAACTTCGAGACGAAGTTTCCTGAAGGGTGGGTGTATGTAACGACCCTTCTTAAATAGATGTATAGGGATTATTAATTATAATTAATTTGATAATCTGACTGTCCTAATATGTTAGTTAAACAATAATTATTTCTTAATAATATTAACTAATTAATTATTATTAATTACTTGTTCATATCTGTCATTGATTAATTAATTATTAATTGACTCATTAATTATTTGAGTAAATAATTA